>JAPYZC010003504.1:0-11886 GCA_030522665.1 Ichneumoninae sp. A BG-2022a | reverse complement strand
AAAGATTCATTTTGCATAATAATAATTTCAAAATGTTATTAACAAATTGTTGAAAAAAAATTGTTCATCAAAATATGTGGTAACTCAACTTTTAAAAAATAAAAATGGTTCGTTCATTTTTCGGAAAACGTATAAATTTTTTCAGAGTTTTATCTTTATTTTGATTTTCCTTGTTTTTTACATGGAAAAATGTGCAAAAATCAAAATAAAGATAAAAATCTGAAAAAATTCATACGTCTTCCGAAAAGTGAACGAATCATTTTCATAAAAAAAAAAGTTGAGTTCCCGCATATTTTGATGAACAATTTTTTGTTCAATAATTTGTTGATAACATATTGAAATTATTATTATGCACAATTAGTCTTTTCAGTGCCTACAATAAGTCTGATTTTTTTCAGATTTTTATAACATCGAGAAGTGTCTGCAATTCTTGCCCGAATTTCTCGAATTTAGGCGAAATGAACGCCACTCGCTGGAGCTACCTTAAGATTTTAAAAAGGAAGCACATGTCGTTGAATGTCCTTACGGAAGCTAGAGATGTTGTCTCTATTGTCGGTATCGATCCGTAAATAATGTTGCCACAAAGCCGGAAGAGCTCGATACGTGCCCCTTAAAATTAATATCGATATCGGGGCGCTCGGTGAGCGGCGCATGGGCCTCTAGACGGATATCGGGACGATAATTGGACCCGACGGTAAGAGGCTCCGTGTGTCGTGGCGACGCACGCTTCTCCGGTTATCGGATGACGCGGAGCGAACGCAGTCTGGACGAGAACTTAGGAAAGCTCCGGATAGACCAGCTTTGCTATGGACGTACATGCGCGCACGGGGAGAGAGCTAGAAACTCGTTGCCCTTATGCGCGACGCTCGGGGCCGGCGAGGGGAGGCAAAGAAGCACAACGTCACAACCCAACAACGACGAGACGAGGGGGCACGTGCCGCTAACGAGCCTGCGTACAAAAGGCTCAGGCGCCAATTACGCGGCGCGTGGTTCGAGGAACACCTGCAACCATCGACGAAAAGCCACGGTAGTCGGGAGTGCAGTAAACAGTAATCAAGACCCTGTTTCAAAATCTTACCAGTGCAAAACATACAGGGGGGTCTTCCCCTCAAAAGTCGAGAAACTTCGTGAAATAAGCTTTCCTCGTGGCCAAGGCATTTACGCCAAAGGTAAGTAAACGAATAAACGAGCAATTTTTTTTACTTCTTTTTAAACAATTGCAGGTGCAAATGTTAATTTCGAGTGAAACTGACTCGAGTAGTGGAATCGTAAAATTCAGTGATTTTTCTTAGCACAAATTTTGAGAAGAAGAAAAGTTTTCTCATGAAGATTGGCCACGGCGTGATTAACTCTTCACGTACGGGATCATTGTTCAAGGAGGACCTAGAATTTGCCAACAGGCAACCTTCGAAAAATTCGAATAACAAGTTGATGTGCTAAAAAAATCGTAAAAATTCACAGACGTACCTTGATATTGATTTTTTGATAACGTAGATGAAAATTCATTACGAACATCCGTTGGTAGTGGAGAGCGCAATGAACAGTAATCAAGACACTGTTTCAAACCGTTAACAGTGCAAAACATACAGAGAAGTCCCCTCAAAACTCGCAAAACTTCGTGAAATAAGCTTTCCTCGTGACCAAAGTATTTACGCAAAATGTAAATTGCAAAATGTTAATTTCAAGTCGAACCGACTCGAGTCGTGGAATTGTACACTTAAGTGATCTGTGAAATTTCATAGCTTGAAGTTTTTTTTTTTAATAACGCAGAAGAAAATTTATTACGAACATCCGTATCGTTTTTATGCTTAAAAGAAGGCATGGTTGTTTGCTCGCGACAAAAAGCCTCCCGTACTTGAAGGGTTAAAGAAATAATATAGACAGAGGTAAATTAAAACGGCACATATTCTCCCTATTGTTTTACAGAGTTTTGCACGCTGAGAGAGTTAAATTCTTGGAGTTCTTTGCCGTCGCAGCTGTTTTTAATTAAAATCACAAAGGTTTACAAGCCAATGTGTTCCTGCGAATTCAAAAACAAAACAAAAAACCTTTCTTCGTGACTAAGGTATTTATAAATGAATGAATAACGAAGAACATTTTTTTGCACTATTTTCAGAAACTTTTTCGGATAGAAATGTCAATTTCATGTAAGCCAAACCGACCCGAGTCGTGAAATTTTAAACTTCAGTAATATTATTTTGCAAAAAAGTTGCCTCGAAAACATTGACAGCGACGTGATTAGAGAAATAATATAGACAGCTATAAATTAAAAAGGCACACATCCTCCCCATCGTTTCGCCGGGCTTTTGCTCGCCGACAGAGTTAAATTCTCGCAGGTTCTTTGCCGCCGTTTTTGTTAATTAAAATCACAAAGGTTTACGAGCCAATGCATTTTCGGAATTAAAAAAAAAAAAATGAAAACACATTTTACGAGAGGGCGAATAATTACAGTCAACTATGCAGAATTAGGAGTGTTGTTTCTGCACACTTTACCTGCATTGTCCGAATAACTATTTCCGAGTGTTCTTTTCCAGTGAATTAACAATAATGCTTTACAGCTATTGTGCCAATTACCCGGCTCGAAAATATACACACATGTGCATGTGTAAATACGTGTATATATGCATAGTAAAAGTATTATAACAAATTAAGCAAATTTATTATCGGGTCTTTGTTATGGCTGGAGGCGGACCGCCGAGGATTGCGCTTTATCACGAATGCGGGCAATATCGTGGGTGAAGGGGAGGGGATGGCTAATGGATCCATAATGGATTGCATAATACATCGAATAATCGTATGCGAATGTAACAAGCGTAATTATAATTCGACGGAACTGTTTATCGTTGAACAAACCCGAAGCTTCATGAACCCGTAACTTTGATTCGAAACAGGCAGCGGCGACGCGGCCCCGCAGTTTCACGATCGCTCGAGGCATAAAAATTGCATCAGAACTGCGGTAGCCCGCTGTACCGATGACCGATGACATAATTTTTTTCTTGTTTTTTTTTTACGTAATTTCAGTTACATTAGATTTTTCGAGGCGGAAAGTTACCGAAACGCCCTGACGCCCTCTCTCAGCGGTGTCAATCCAAATTAAAGATCCCGATCGAAGGATTTATTAATTCTTAGTGCAACGAAATTGCTTTAAGTTCCGAAACTGACGAAACTGGATAACTAACCTTTGCCGAATGCGTGCACGGCGTGTCCGCCGGAAAATTTGATGAAAATTATGATGTATTAAAAAATATTATAATATATATAGTGATGTATTAAAAACAATTTTTTTTTAAATGTTCAATTTATATATTGGACAAAAAATGCAATTTGTAGATTGAACAAAAATTCAGGTTTTAAATTGAAAAAGAAATGCAATTTTTAGATTGGACAAAAAATGCAATTTGTAGATTGGACTAATATTCAGTTTTTAGTTATTCAGATTTTCAATTTTTAGATTGGAAAAAAATGTAAAATTTTCGTTTTCTTGCGAGTGGTATAAATTTTGAAGCGGAGGATGAAGGAACGAGCGCAGTCGGAAAGCTGGACGCCAGCGGTGGCAGCGCGCTCGTGCGACTGCGACTTAATTAAGGATCTCTTGCAACGGTGGGCGTCGAAATTGCTCGCTTCCTGGTTGAAGAGCCCAGCGGATTGTAGGTGTACTGAGACATAATGCAGAAATAGGCGTCAGCGGACGCCTCATCGTCCGTGCTTCATTTAATCGGAAGTAAAAAATTTAACAAAGGTCCTTCTGCACACACCGTACGAAAGGTGGATCTAATAAAACTCTGCCGCTGTTGTTCCGCTCGCACAATGGCTCTTTGACTCGTGAATTAATTATATTCGGCCGACATTTAACCGAAAGCTTTTCCGGAATTTCGACGATTCTAATTTGACGAACACAATTAAGAATAATAAAAAAAATTAAATTAAGATTAAAAATGTGAACAATTTTTTTATCAAAATTTTTTAGAATTTGAAAAAGAAATTTTTTTAGAATTTGGAAATCAACATTTTTTAGAATTTGGAAATCAACATTTTTTAATTAAATTTTAATTTAAATTAAAAGTTTATTGCTATACAATATTGACATTTTTCGTTTGCCTTCGCGACCTTGACGATGTCGCTGACCCGTGTGAGCCATCGTTGGAGCCGATCGGCCATCATACTCGAGTGATGTATTTTCCACGCGCGTTTCGACGAATATACTTTGCGACCGAGCCAGAGAGAAGGGGGTTCAACGTTCGGAAACGTTTCGCACAGTGCGGCACTGTACGCGTGTGTGTGTGCGCGAGTTATAAGTCGTTCATCGGCTCGCGCCGAGACTTCGAGTCACAGAGTTGAAAATGTTGTTCCGCGAAGGCGGTCAGCTTATTTTCCTTCGTGGCTGCGCTTCCGGTGGAAGCATGCATGCACGCATGCGTGCGTGAGTCCGTTCCCTCGGCAATCTTACGGAGGAGGAAAACGCTGAGAGGAAAGCAAAGGAAATGAAAATATGTGGGAGAATATTAGTTCTCACCACCCTTTCCACATACAGTACATCCAGGTACGCAACAACATCGACGGCCCCCACCCTCGCACTCTAGTACGATGACTGGCACACGCGATACAGAAAAAAAATTATTTGATCGATGAAGCGCAAATGTTTTTTTATTAATTAAATAAAGTCAATATTATATTTCGGTCAATGGCCTATTGGCATTGTAATGTATTTAAAAAAAGGAAAATAAAATTAGATCTTCCATTCGTAAGGGAGGTCAATAAATGTATTTTACTATTGCTAATTAATTGAATATTAATTATTAATAAATATTATAATATTATTCATCTTTAATACTATATCTTATATTTGGAAAAATGTGGATTCGTTTGTTCGTTGGTTTGGATGTTGCTCCCTCCCCCCTCCAGCTGGGCCCGCTTTTGACGTAGTTGACTCACCCCTTTCTGGAAGCTTATAGAGTTCTTATTGTATTGGAAATACAAACACCGTTAATTTTCGAAATCCATGCGTGCGTTTGAAGCGCTCGAGCCAATATAACCGCCCGTTACTGATACTTAAAACTATATCTATAATATTTTTGTAATAAAAAAAAATTAAGGGCAGCCGGCAAATTAATTTTTTTCTGGGTGCAATTATATCGCTTGTCGTCTTTGTACGAGCGAATCGGTCCGGTGATAGTGATCCATCTGAATCAGGCGGATGGAAAGAAACGACTTCGAGTGAAACTCGTAAATCTATCGTTAGCCCGACGACCAGACGTTTCTCCTTACGCAGGTACCTTTCCACGAAATTCTGTACGCAGGTCACTGCCCTATTTATCCCAAGTTCGTAAGAAACGAGGATAAAATTTCGAGCCTCAACAGCTGCAGGTTTCCCGTTTACTTAGGATGAGTGCAATTCCTCTAACGGTTATACCTGGAGCTATTCGATACCCGAAGACAAAAAAAAAATCTTTTAAATTTAATAATTATTTCTTGAACCCAAAGAAAGAATTTCAGACGTTGCGCGCTCAAACAACGAGTAATAAAAAAAATCGAGAGTCGAGCCCAACTCGTCGACCCCCGCGACGACTTTGAAGCCCGCCCGAGTCGATTGCCTCGCCTTCGATAATTTCAGAGGTTTCCGTTTGACCGTCTCATACCTGCACTGCTGTGTACACAACAACCTTGCCCCGTGAGAGTAAATCTTTTCGGACGACGCCGTGCCAACGATCGTGCACTTGTCGGACGATACGGTTGTGTACCGAAGAAAGGTCAACCTCGTCTACCTGTCGATTCCCGACCGCGCGAGTCCGACCTTTCATTGTTTCTCGCCCTCCGAACCGTCGGTACGGCAGCGCGGCACGACCCGCGCGAGCGCTGGCCGCGATCCAAGGAATCGCCGGTGCCCGTCACATCAAAGTTCCCTTCCGACTGAACCCGCCGTCGAACAACCGACGGGGCGGTGCGCGACACTCGTCTCGATACCGTTTCCTCTCGTCAAAACGAACTACACGGAGTATTCGAAGTTTGACACGTTCGCGATTGCGAGGAAGAAAATTTTTCACGGAGCTCGAGCGTGCACGACAATCGCCTCACAGCGATTTGGCACGTCTCCTAAGACGCCCGTGAGCAACCAACAGACCGAGAACAACGCTCGCTTGATAGCTTACAAAGTAGTCGGAGGCCGGTAAATCGCTCGAAACGTACCGTTTGCGTCTCATGATGATAATAATAATAGTATTAAGAACATTTTATCTATTAATAACTACTAAATTAATTAATATTCTTAATTTTTATAATTATTATCTAATTAAATAAAAAAAATTTCAAGGTATTTCTAGTTTTACGTAACGATAACATGGTGGCCGTTTTTTTCCCGAAAAAAAGTTCCCTGACTTTTCAATGACCAATATAAAAATGTGCCTGACCAAACTTCTGACGACCACTATAAAAAAAAAAAAATATATGGAAATGAAAACGCTTAATTATTGGTATTAATACTTCATTCTATTTTATTTATTTTTTCTCAATGTTCCTAATTTTTTTAAGGCTCCCTTTTATGTACTTCTTATATATTTATAGAAGGTCCAGCGACAATTTACTTTTTCCCTGAAATTCCCTGACTTTTCCCGGTTTTCCCTGACCGCGGCCACCGTGGATAAGAGTCCATTATAGACGACAGTAGTGACTGAGGAGTGAGCCGTAATTTTTAATTAGTAATAATAATAATTTTCAATTTTTATCATGATAGTAATTATTCCTATTAATAGTTCTCTTCCATTTTTAGCAAACCGCCAGAAACTTAATATTACTATCAACTTATTATTACTATCATTACTATTAATTATTAGTAGTGCAATCATAGTACGAGCGAAAGGGGCTGCTGACGCGTGATTCGGAGGGAATAATTTTTTTTCATAACGTTGAATTCGTCGTGAAACAATTTTAAAAAGGCCGACGCTCGTCGATAATTTTCCCATGGATCGATGAGAAAATTCCGCCGTTATAGGAACGAAGAACGTGAGACGAGCGAGGCAGAATGGAAGGCTTCCCACGTCCGTGTTTACCAGCTTGCGCGGCGCGCCACTGCCGGCTCTCGGCGAGTCGCCACCGGCACACGGCACAGCCGTTCGGATAACGCCGAGGTCGCGTAACCTTGGGAGCGCGCAACTAGTGAGTCTCCAGCACGTGGTCCTCTCTTGCTTTGGGATTCGCGACGAGGAGTGGAAGGAGTCGGATCGAGCCGGCCGCTCGGCTACGTAGGGCGAAGAAAGGAGCAGAAAGGAAATACTGGAAATACTGGAATGGAATTAAAGAGAGACGCGCTATATTTATAGCCAATTATGCGTAAAACGAAGGAAGATGAGAGAACCAAGATAGGTCTGTCCTGCCCGATGTCCAGAAACGCCATTGAACTTTGTTACTTTGCATAACCGTCGGTTGATGTGAAATTACGGGGGAATTCAAATTTGACCTTGACATCGATCGTCCGATGCCAGAGGGACGCACGGGAATAGCTTGTACACCGCTCTTACGGCCCTTTTTTACCTCAGGCGGTCGATATAATTAATTCAGTGGGGAATTTTTTTTCGTTGGAATATTTTTTTAGATGTAAATATTTTTCGGTAGAAAATACGTAGAGACATTTATCACGCATAGCCATATGCGGGTAACGGCATGAATGGAAATGAACAGGTGAATTCTATGCACGATCGAATGCGCTGGAAGTGTAGAGAGTACTACTGAAAAATTAATTTGTTTGAATGTAATAAATAATGCTGAGTTTGTTTCAATATCGTCCCCTACTTTATGGTCCGGTGAGCCGGTATTGAAATTTATTTTATTTTGTTTGAACGAATTTTGTTGAATCAAACAAATCTTTTATTCCTCGGTTGAGATTCTGACGTGAAATGGATATTTGGCCACATTTACTGTACGATTAAAAAAATCCCTTAGGATAATGTGTTTTCGAGTTTAAGATCGTGATTTTTTAAATATATTTAAAAACGGTCCGATAGAATTATTTATAAAAATAAATTATATAACACGCACTGTAATCGGGGGAAAAATAAGAAAAATCAGGTGCAGATCCCGCATCGTTTGGAGATACTAAGAAACATCCTAAAGCCTAGCACGCATTTGGAGACCGCGAAGCAGGTAGCCGGCGGAAGATTGTGCGCGACACCTGAGCATACCCAAGATGGAAGCGAACCATTTCGTCCTCCATCTTGCTCTGTATTCCACTCTCCTGATTCTTTTCTTTTTTCTTTTTACGTTTTCGTTCTCCCGTTCGTCTCCCTCGATTTCTCCGCCGGCAAAGCCAGCCGCGAATCGAGGCGAGTCGAGGGATTCTTGTGCGAGCTCACTCGAGACATTCCAAAGCTCCGGCTGTGTGCAGCAGACTGCACGTGAGGGCGGGAGGCCGTATGGGTCAGTGGGCAATGCGAGTCATCGTATTCGCTTTCGCCCTCAAATAATTCATTAAAAATGTATTAAAATTAGAATTCCTACGTACTTAAATAACCGACTCGTTTAAGCTTCGACGATAGAAAATGTAGCTCCATCGTTTACGCTGCACAGCAAAAAAAGTTTGTACTTTGTACAACAACTTATTGTTCACGAGCGTCGACAATTTTTTATTTGTTAATTATCCGATCGCACCATTCGGCTTTTATTGTACAAATAAAAGTACAAACTAAAATTGTCAATGACGTGGGAAATAAAAGGACAGATTTGTATAATCAAACTTAAACAAACGAGTTTGTCGCTTATTTAACAAAATTATTTTTATGAAACTTCGTATTCCGATTGTACGAATTTATTTTTTACCGTGCAGTTTTATCGACTTCCGCCGTATTTCGGTGTATCATGCGGGTGGTCAGAATTAGCTTACACCGCTTATACACCCAACTCGTTCATTTAGATACACGCGTGTTAGACGAAATACATTAATGTATTCACAGAATTGCATCACACACGGCTTTAGAAAACGCGAATAAACAAAACAATAAAAATTCCATTAAAATATATATATATATATTACAAAAAAAGTAAAAAGTAAAACTTATTTCGAAAACTCGAGAGTGAAAAGTCCAATCGGTCTAGACATTTCTGTCTCGTTCAGAAAAAAAAAATCGATAAAAAAAATCGAATTTTTCCCTCAGGTGACCCGCTCTATTACGAATATTCCGTGCGGCAAAGTGACGTACTGTTCGTTCCACGCCGTTCCGCCTCGAACGCGCCATTTTATTTATTTTTTTCTCCGCTATAGTCGTCCTAAAAACATCGGACCTACACAGAGCGCAGCGACGTACAACCTCGTCGGGCTTCGTCGAAAGATCGAAAGGGACACGACGGCGTTATAACTGTAGAGGCTCTCCGTGTGGTACGAACCCCCAATGATGCCGACTGTGGAGAGGAGCCGCGCGACGGGATGTCGAGTGGAGTCGTCGGCGACGTTCTCACTGACGCAAAAGAGAGAAGGACTTGCCCTGACGATCGATATTACTCGTTGAGATTTTGCCGCGTTTTTCGCCCTTATGCCCTCTGCCACTCGTTCGGCGGGGCTCCCTCCGAACCCTACGAGTCTCAACGCCGGCAGCGGAACACGTCTACGCTGCCTCGATGCATACGTCATTCCCCTTTTTTTATCAGTTCACTTCCTCATCAAAGAATTTTCGCGAATAATGAAAAACACATAAAAGCGTAAAATAAAAAAAAAATTGCGTGAAATCGTAATAAAGAAATGTGCGAATGAGGGAAAGCGCCTTGTGTACTTCTTTATTAAAAAAGAATAATAATGAATGATATTGACATGGTGGCCGTTTTTTCTCCAGAAAAAAATGCGCTGACTTTTCCCTGACGAATCAACAATTTTCCCTGAATAAACTTCTGACGACTTCTATTTTTTAAAATTAATTACGCAAATGAAAACGCCTAATTATTATATTAATGTTAACATTTATTTTTTTTTTTTTCAAAATGTTCTGGATTTTTTTTCAAGTCTTCCTTTTATGTACCTTTTAAAATTTATTTATGGAAGGTTCGGCGACACTTTTCTTTTTTCGTGACCAAGTTTTGTTCCCCTCAATTTTCCCGGTTTTCCCTGACGACGGCCATCATGGCTAATGAATGCAACAATGAATGTAATAATGAATGATAATAAAGCATTTTCAGCCTGTCCTATAACCCAGCTTTCATCCCGTTTCACATTGAGCATGTAACAATGGTTTTCGTAAATTATTAGTATCGGTAAATTGATTCGATTACTAATTGGTGTCAATGAATTTAATTATCCGCTCGAGATATTAAAAAAACGGAATTTGGTTAGCAATCTTTTTCCATCAATATCCTCAGATTTAGTTCCATAAAATAAAAATTATTTCGATAAAAAATTTAACGTGGGTAATTGGATGGTGGAACGAATTTTTACATTCCGACTTGGTATGCACTCTAACATGAACGTAATAAGTAACTGCGAGCTCCAAGAAGAGGATGATGGAATTAGAACGAGGAAAAAAAATGAGAGCCGAGGACAATGTGAGTGTTGGTGAATGAATCCAGCGCGCCCTTTGACGTGAGCTGCGCGTGTACGCACAAAGGGAACGAATGATTGAAGGGCTCGTTAGTTCCCGGGACGACGACACAACGACAACAACGTCTGCCAACGGCCAAGTCGAAGAAGACGACCGGGATTTCGAATCGTCGTGACGAACAAGTCGCCGCGATTTTTTTTTTTTTTTTAAGATGTTTTATATCGATACTATTCGCCCTGCATTTCCTCCGAGAAAAGGTCACCGAGACTAATTGCACTTTGTTCCGGAAAATGTTATTTCTACACTGGGAAAATCACGCAAAAGCGCGAACCACGATCGGCGCTTCCCTCGCTCAAAGGATATGAAATTTCAAAGTATAAAAAAGAAAGAATCGTAATTTTTTTTAGAAAAACGGAAGTCCCCGCTCGTTGGTTCTCGAAAGGACGACATGGACGACAGCAACAACGAGCCGGGTGCAACAGTTTCGTTCTATAAAAATAAGAATTATTTTTTTGTATACTTTGAAGTTGAATATCCTTTGAGTAAGAGAAGTGTCAATCGTGGTTTACGCTTTTGCGTGATTTTCTCAGTGAGAAAACGGCGCTTGTTAACAAACGCCCAAGGATTTTGGATCTTCGTTAGAAGCGAGGCGACACGATTTTCTTCTTTTTTTTTACGATTTGTTTGATCGATCCTGATCGCCGGGACTAATTGTAGTTTTTTCCGGAAAATGTCACCCTGCCATTGCCCCCCTGAGGAAATCACGCAAAAGCGTAGACGATAATGGGCACTTCTCTCGCTCAAAGGATATTCGGCGTCAAAGTATAAAAAATTAATTATTCTTTTTATAGTTTATGTAACGGAAGTACGAAGGCTGCCTCGGGACTCTGATCGAGCTGCTCGCGTATTATAGTATGAAAAACCATTATCAAACTGTCTATGAAAAATTCTAAAATTATTATGCACGAAACCGGAACATCGAATTGATCGTCAAAAAAATGTATACAAAATGAATTTTTCGTTGCACGAAACACGTTTTAAATGGTCGATTTAATATACCGGGTGTTAATTTTCACTCATGCCAGTCTACCGAATTTAATCCATCGGTGTGCTTTAAGGAGGGAGTCTCACTGCGCGCTGACTTCGCATAAGTTCGACAACAATAAGAGAAAATTGCAAGTACTTCTTCATGGTGTAAAAATCTGAAAAACATAATTTATACTAAAGGTACTGAGAAGATTCATTTTGCATAACAATAACTGCAAAATGTTATTATCAAATTCATCAAAAAATTAATTGGTTGACAAATTACCCGGCAACAAAACTTTTTTTTTAATGAAAATGATTCGTTTATTTTTCTGAATACGTATGAATT
>JAPYZC010003503.1:0-17404 GCA_030522665.1 Ichneumoninae sp. A BG-2022a | reverse complement strand
TTTTTTCAGATTTTTATAACATTGGAAAGTGTTTGCAATTCTTGCCCGAATTTCTCGAATTTAGGCGGAATGAACACCACTCGCTCCAACCTCCTTAAAACTCCAATTTTTCGAATTTTTTGTGCCAATAACCTATTAATATCGTGGCAACAAGTCCACTGGATCCATATTGATGTATAAATAGATCTGTGACTTAGATATTATAATTGTCTGACTGATAAATATATATATATAACACGATCGAGCCGCCGCGAGCTTATCAGGACAACCTCCGACGATCCTTTGTACGATTGGATGAGTGCAATCGTCTCATGTTCATCACCTCATAACTGCAGATATAGCAAACCAAGGACTATCGTCGTGACAACTGCGAACACACTATTGCACAATCGCATCTTCTCCAATTGTAAAATAAATCGAACGGTCGTGTAGAAAAAAATACGAGATTAATAATCATGATAAGTAAGAAGTCCGTACGAAATTCAAGGACATTAAAGGACAATTTAAAGAACATTTTCAGGTTGTGTATAGACATGTAAAAAAATGAAAATATGGATATCACGTGCGACGTACGAAATAACATATAGTTCGATAACCGTTTTCGTTTACGATGGAATCGGTTCAGAAAAAAACTACTCACTATGCATGAATGTATATATGTATCTCAACGAAACTAAGTTACACTTTTTTGGGATAGTTGGTAGTAATATACATTTTGGAAATAAAAATTGAAGGACATTCTACGACTTTTTCAAGGACAGTTCCAGAACTTTAAGGACTTCAAGTACCGCTGGACATGATGATTAATGTTCTGTTTGTACTGAGAACAGAAAGTTGGATTCTTATTTAGTGCAAAAAATATATGGGAATACGCGGTGTAAAATATTTTCTGAGAATCTTGGATTTGCTGAAAAAAAAATTGTATGGGTTTATCATGTTTTGATCGCCATTATGTTCGTACATTTGGGCGATATAGTTGGAAAACTTACAGAAAATAATCGCTCGAAGGGGTTGATAAAAGATGGCGTCGGTGAAAGTATAATGGCCGACCGCCAATTGCGTCAGAAAATCTTGCACCGTCAGATCCGGCGTACCGAACAACGACAGTAATAATTATTTAAATGGCGTCTCTTGGCCGGAAAACAATGTGTACTTTTGCCATGATGATCGTACAATTGTTCATCGTTCGTCGAAATAAATGATCGCTATCGCAGTTCTAAAGCGATTCTAAAGCGTAAATTAATTTATGGATCACATTATTAATCCCAAAATATTATCGATTTTAATGCACAAGCTGCTAGCAGCATTCAATGAAGTAAAGGACTTTGGGAGAGTATCGGAAGGACCGAGGGGATCGAGCGATGCGCGATCGATGCTCGTCCGTGCTTGCAAACGTTACGTTACGTTTGCTAATATAGAGATCTCTACGATTATACTTAATTTATTAATTAATTGATAACTTTATAATCAATTATATTCTTTTTTTTACTTTTATCTGAATTTCCAAGAAATACTAATTATAATTTTGTTAAAACTTTTTTCTGTACTTATAAGAAATACTATTTATCATTTTTTATTAAAAAAAAGCAAACAAAAGGCCTTTTCACCTGTTCGAAGGTGTATATTTTATCGAAATTTCGGCAGAAGAGCGAGTAAAGAAATTGGTTTGCCATGTTTCTGTCTCGAGCTGTATGAGTCATCGATGGTCCCGAAAGTACGACTATGATTCAACGTACACTTGTCCATACACTTGTCAAACTCTGGGACTGCCTCAATGTGTTTACTTACAGCACAAAACTTGACGGTTCTCTCGCTAAAGTCCATCGTCTCGTGTGGGCTTCGGATTGTATCTCAGGCGTTCGTACCAAACGCGATTTTTAATAATGTCTTTTTCCAACCGCAGTACCATTTGCCGCTGTTCTGGCGTGGCACCAGATTATACTGCGTAACCAAACACGTGTATGACACTCAAAATTCACCTGCGAACTGAACGACTCAAACTCCTCGACTGAGCGTCTTCTTCGTCACGAGCACCAACGTGCACTGAACGTGTTTAGACACGCTTTTCGGCGGCCAGCCAAGATCTTGTGGAGGTGGTCACGACGCTCAGGTTTGTCCTCTTCTCTCGGAGTGCCCGCGATCCCGTCAACCCTCCCACTACGTCGAATGGACAGAGCGTCTGTCGAACGACCACGGGTCACATGAATTTACTCTTATCCTGACAATTTATTAAATGTATGTTTATTTATGAAATGTATATTATAAATGAATTATATGATATTTATATATTTATATAAATTATCATCCTGCCATATGAATTATTGTTCGGGAGTAAAAACAAATTTAATAGATCGTTGATCGATTGCCAGTGTCATCGGTGAAAGTTTAAGAAGCTGCAAGGTTATGGACCAGGTTAAAAATCTGCTTAATCCGCCCCTGTGGAACATGCGAGAAGATGAGTCACCCCCGCAGGTCATTCAACGAAGAAGAAAACAACGGCGGGGGTTTCGTGAGGCGATCTCTCCATGGCCGAACTGTCAAGTCTGTGCAGGTGCATTGTAGGATGTAATATGCGAACATGGAGATTACTGTGAAACAATTGCATAGAGAATATGTAGCAATAGTAGCTGGGTAAACGATGCATTTGGCTGGGATTTTTTGACATCGTTTCTTTTTCTCATTTTTCTGCTGATGAAATCCGTCAGGTGGTCGCGTCATGGTTTCGGGGGTGATAATGGACGGAACGTGTGTAATAATTTCGGGATGGCAAGGTATTTTTTTTGTTAACCCCCGCAGAGAATTCACTACGTAACTTAGTTCGCTCCAGTCCTAAATTAATGAGCCAAGCATCAGATATTTAAATCTAATAACACAACTGTCAGTTGAACGCATTTTGGTTGTTTATTATTTGTTATGTTGTAATTTTTGTATCGGCAGTAGGAGTGATGCACCTTTCGAGATAGTTCATCGTTCTGGCACGAGCGCGACATCACTGTAGACTGTTGTCGGTAAAGTAGGATTCTATTACCGGATAGTGTTCGACCGGAGTATAAAACAACACCGACTTTAACGGTTGTGTAGAAATGGCTATGATCTTATCAAGATAAGTAGACTATATGGCTAAGAGACTCTCACGAGATGGCAATAGCCATGAAAGGAAATAAGACTATATGGTGGGATTTTCAAACCAGAAGTGACGTTATAGTAAAAATGTAAACATTTTCTCTGGAAAATACTTCGAACGTAACTAGTGACAGAAAGGTGAGAATCAAGGAATTAAGCTGCGCATTGGTAAAAGGTATAATAGGCAAAAACTCGGGAGTGTGGTGTATATCTTCGCTTCTATTAATTTTGTACAGATATTATACAGTTTGTTTTTACAGATTCCGATGAAGCATCCGCAATTTCGTGTTCAGAATAATTGTAATATTTATCATTATATCGATGCGCCTTTTTCTAGTTCAAGTTAGTAAAAAAAAAAAAAAAATTGTTGCTTCGTTCGGATAAAATCCGATAGCTTCTTCGGGTGCCCCACACTTTCGTTCAATTGGTTGACGTAACTTCTGGCGCCTAATACCATCTCTCGATGATACTACTTATACAATGTAAAATAAAATACGTCGAGTCCTTTCTCACAAGCCAGAAGTACGATTAACCCCACGAAAGCAATGTAACGAACGGAACTTTAGTAATATGTAAAATTTCTTTTGTTCCTCCATTACAGAGTGTAATAGAGATATTATTCTATATCGTATCAACGTTTGGTATTGGCGACTTAGAGAATTCATATTCCCTCAATAATTTTTTTTTTAGTGCCGTTCAATATGTCCTTGTATCTTTTCATTATGAATACTCCTTCATTATCGCGAGCAATTCGATAAATGAACATTCTTTTTTGCTTTTGATTATACAATGGAACATCGAAAATTAACAGTATTACTACATGTACAATAGTTTGTAAACAAAAACGAAAGTTGATTCAGCGATGAGGGGGTCCATTTAGAAGGAAAAGCTTCGATTCTCGTATTTTTTTTTATCTACTTAAGAATATATGTGTTTGAATATAGCTAAAAACTGATCGGTTGGTGAAAAGAGGCATTAGCCGTGGTCTGGCAATTGGTAAAGCAAACGAAATAACGAATGAGTAGAACGATGAAAGCCATTTGTTTGAACGTAAATTGAACCATAGTTTAAAGTGGCAGTAAACGTAGGGGGCACGATAATAATTCGAACAGTAAAAAGGCGTCTCGCACTTTGCAGTTACTAAAATGTAATAAATACATTTTTCGTTTTCTTATCTTTCCTCGATATATAAATTAACATCACATTCTCGCATTTACAAAGTTTTTCTAATATATCAGAGAAAATATAATAGAGGAATAGTTGATTATAAAATCAATATTTAATACTATTTAAAACGGCAGGCTTTTTGCTCGTGAATATAGCTTATTTACATTATACATATCAACATATACATTGCGATCACTTAGGAAATGAAAACGCAGACGTGTTTCGTGTGTAAAATAGGTCGTGTACTAATTTGTACCATATAGATTCTCAAACGAAGAAAATTAAAGTTAAGAACGTTTATAGTGAGAGGCTGGCCAACGTTTGTCTTTTATTTAAAAATAAGGAAACTATTAAATTAAACGTCTTTCATTCGTGATGAAAATTGCAGTCTTCTGGCACATTCGTTTGCAACGTATCAAAGTACAATCGTCTCGTTAATTAATTGCGTTTTAAACGTAAACTAATTCCTCGGCAGAATCCTTAACACAACGGGTTTACCGGTCAACTTAAGCTCGTAAATCTTACGTATAAGTCTTACGAGAGGACTGAGCGCTAAGTTAGTATCGACTGTACAAATTCTCTTTATCGTTTTTGACACTCACTTGGAAAAACGGTCCCGACATAACGTACCGGCGACGCGGGGTTATTCACCGAATCTCGCATTTGGACCCCATGTACGGGTTTTTTTTTCTTCATTTAATTCGTTTCTTAAAAATATATGAATGTTGCGATTATTTCGAACGTTAACGATACATGACTCGATAGCTGGGTACGCGAACTCCGTATTATTAGGAGAAACAAAAGAGACACGCACTATCCGATGCCAACGATTTGCCGACAGAAACTACACATCAGTTTCCAGCGGCGTTGAAAAGTCTCGTTTAATCGTTGACACCATTACTGTCGATCTATCTCTTTCTCGTCTATCGCCAATAATCTTCGACTCGCGAGTATAACACCGACGGATCGAGTGAAAAACGGGGACGCGCTTATACGCCCGCAATTGGTACAGCAGGATTGTGGTAAATCACAACGATCTCTCTTTCTCTCTCTTTTAAGTACCGAGTGTGCCGAGTACGGTATTTGAAATTCGAAGCTTTCATGCACTATCCATATTGTAGACACGAGCTGGGTGACGGGAAACGGGATCAGCGCCAACTTTCTCATCGTCGAGCGGTGGTAGTACGTCCGACGATATTACGAGTTAACGAACTGGCCGGGTCACAAAGTCTCGACGCTGAGGATTCAGAGTCCCCTCCGGGGAATCGCGTCGTCAGAGAGGGCAGTTCGATAATTCCTATACTGTCTTCGGTTATTTTTTTTTCTTTTTTTATACACAGGACGTATTTTACACCGATTAACGTTAAATTAGATCTTCGAATATCGAGCGTCGAGTTCTTATCAGGTGGCTCGACGTTGCTGCATCCTCGGCTCTCACTATGACGTGTCTCATTGAAGGCTGCAGCTGCAAGAAGAAACGATAATTGGCATTATTAAATGTTCGACACGCAAATCCATTGGTAACGAATAGTTCGTGAGAAAAGTGAAGGTTGATTTGCCGACTCGGAAGTGAATCTTACCTCGTTCGAGAGCGTCACCGTGGAACGCCAATCGACGCGAGCCACACGGCAACGATTCTACGTATTATTGTAGAGCTGATGGTGACTCTGGTGATGTCCCTGAAGGTGTGCCTGGCCAGAGTGCGCGTGCTGTAGCGAGTGCTGATGCGCGTGCTGATACTGATGTGGATGCTGGTGAGGATGCTGGTGCTGGACGTTAGGGTGTCTGGCGCTATATCTTACGCTACCGGCTAGTGAACTTCCGCGGCCGTGTGTGCCGACGACGCTCTGCGTATCCGAAAGTTCGTCCTCCTCGGCGCCGAGGCTACGGAATCTAACGAAACCATCCTCGGCGACGAGCATCGTCGAGCCCGAGGCTGGCGCCTGTTCGTGAAGTCCCTGAACGGGTGTGTGCCTACCGCGAGTTTCCGAACTCCTCAGTGTTTGGACGCCGTTCCCGTGACGATTCAGCGAGCCTCTGCCCTCGTGGGGAAAATGTCCCATGGTCCCGGACTTTCGAATTGAGTGCCTCTCGAAAGTGCCCGATATATTGAGGTGCTCCGGCAGTGTGTTTAGTGGAAAACTATCATCGTATACCTGCTTGCCGGTCCTCATCGTGTAATTTTGTATGGCCTGATTGGTGCTGCATATCGCCGGATACAGCACATCGTCCATGTTCTCCGTCGACGTTGAGCTGCCGCATGGAAACAGAGCGAAGCCCGCGTGAGCCGAGTGCTGTTGAAGTTGCTTCTCGCGAAGAGGATACTGAGACAGACTGGCGACCCAAGCTAAGAGGCCGCACATCGATAGTTCGATCAGTCGAACGGAGAACTCCCATCCCCACCAGAGCCACGGATAGGGTTGCACGCGCTGAACTCCGAAAATGTCGTACAACTGAACGAAACCCATGAGGATGAAGAGCAGAGCCGTAGCTATGGTGGTGGTTATCGCCGTGCCGAGGGCGACCGCGGTAGGATCGCCCGCGACGTGGCTCGCCACCGATTTGTTACCGGTCACATTTATCTGGGAGCGAACGACGCGATAGACGTACATGTAGCATAGACCGAGTGTGACGCATACGACGATGTAGATGCATTGGCACACCAGGGGCAGAATTTCGGCGTCGTCCTTGTAGCCGAGAACGTGGGTGGATACGTGAAGGGAGACGTAAAGAACGACGTGGACGGTCGAGCAGAGTGCGAGAGCCGCCGGCGAGAGGAACTTGTTGTTCAGTGCCGGAGCCTCCGAACATTTGGCCAGGTAGAGGACCAGGGTAGCGAATGCCGTCGACAGCAACGGCGCGGGTAGGTACAGGAGCACCCGGGACAACGGCTCTGGCAGAGATTGACCGAGGTTGTAAGCGTCGTAGAACAGGTGAAAACACCTCAGGGTGCAGACGCTCGTGAGCAACAAGTGAACGGTCAGGAAATAGGATTGAGTGAGGAGATTCATGGCCTCGTTGAAACGAACGATCTTGTAGATCGAGTAGAGAGCCATCAGGGTGAACATTATCGCGGCGAAGTATACGTGAAGGGACCATGCGATTCTCCACGTCGACTCCAGCGGGTGAGTCTCGTGGGGAACAATGCGATCGCCCTCGGACGGCCTCTTGGACGGCGCCGGAGGCTGAGGCTGCGGATAAGGCAATCTCTCGGCATCGACGATTTCTATGTGCTCCGTCTTGGCGTCGTCGTCGCCCTTTTGCTTGCCGCTACCGTCCTCCTGTCTTCTCGTGTTCGGCAGATTGAAGATCGTCGGATGTGTCACCGGCCTGGAGGCGATCGTCGTCGAGCTCGCCGTCGTACTCGTCGTCGTCGTCCTCTCCGTTGTCGAGGCCGCCGGGACGTTCGGCAACGGCGACTTTGTCGGCATTGGCTTCAATAGTATCTCGGGTATGTCCTGCTTTCGTCCGTTACTACCGGACAGTATCCTCGAGATACTGGGATAGTGCAGAGTCGGAACGAAATCGTTCGTGTTGTTTCGTCGATCGTATTCGGCCGGCTCGGGAACCTTCTGCTCCTTGCTCGGGGTGTTGAGGGCTTTGTTGCGGGGCGGCTGTTTTTCCGGCGTCTGCGAAGGATTCTGCACGAGGTCGGGCGGCCTTATCGGTATCCTCTCGTGAGCGGGAGTCAAACTCGGCGGTGGTATAGGTCTTCGGACACCGGCGTGAGACTCGGAATTCGTTCCCCGAAGCGTTGGCTTATCCGCGAAAGGATTCACATATTCCGGCGGCAGCGGAGGTGTGAAGGGCGCACGGGAAGGAGGCGCGTACGAGGGCAAATCCCGGTACGCCGGAGCGAGCGTTACCCGGGCAAGAGGGTAGCGGGCCGACGGCACGGAAGGCATCGTCGTCGTCAGGGGCGACGGTACAGTCGATAGGGTCGTACTCGCCGACACCTGAGCCTCGTAAGCCGGCACACTTCTCTTCGTCGTCGCTGAACTGTGGGCGACTTTGTTGAATATAGCGGCTATGTTCTTCTCCAGCGCGGTATGGTCGAGATTGAAGACCGGACTGTTTGGACCCCCGTCGCCTGTCCCGCTCGCGTCTACCGAACAGTACAGGAGCAGCGTCAGGCTCCATACCATCGACGATGTCCTTCGTGACATCTTTGTTGCAATCATTTTTTTTTTTTTTTTTTTTTTTTTTAACTCTTCTGTCCTGCAGACACACACACACACACAGCCTCTCTTTCTCTCGCGCGCGCTCTCTATCTCGTTCTCACTTGATCTCGCTCCTATGTCTCATTCCAATAAAGTCTTTCGCTAATGGAATAGCGAGAGATCGGGAACTTGAGAGATGAGCTCTTTGAACGAAGGTTTCACGATTCTACAGTTTTGAGGAGACCCCGGTAAGGCCAGTTGGACTCGACAAACTCAAACAATTCGCTGACTAAAGTGAAATACTGGCAATCTCTCTGAGAAGATTGTTCGACGAGCGGAAAGTAAATTCATCAACTAGCTTCCGAGGCTTCATCTGCGTCGAACTCTGGCGCCACCCGGTTTAACCCTCCAAGTTTCACGGTCTTCGACGTTTGCCTCTGTCGCGAGGCTCTCGAACGCGACGATGGTTAACGGTAGGGGATTTATCTATCTACTGTACAGGTATCGCGGATTAAACGAAGTAAGGAGACTTATGACCCGGACGCGTTTCACAGCACTTTTTAACGAGGGTAACTCGATAGTTTCGTCGATGGTAGTTTTACGTCTCTACGTCGTCGTACCCTGCGGATTTCGGGGAAGAAAGTCTTTTACCGGCGCACGCGTCACCCGCAACTCGGGCGTATTTCCTGAGAGTCTTCTTTATCGCTCAAGCTTCGACGGAGAGCGCACGGAGCGTCGAGTTATTGCACTGCGCGTTCGCGGTTAAACGAGTCTCGATGTTTTAAGGGTATAGCGAGTTTTTGGTACGTGTCGCGCTTTGGCTCGCCCAACTCGAACACTCCTCCCGAATTCTGGAATGAAACTATAAACTTTCCGGTGGGTCCGGCTGCGAGAAAGTTAGAGCGACGAGAGGGGTCACTCTTCCTCGAGTACTTCTTATACTTTTTCTTCGAGATGGACTTTGTGCTTGGATAGGGTAAATCGAAGCGGTGGCGTCGCGAAGCGTCGGTGAAGGATGAATCAGTCGAAAGTTCACGCCTCGAAGACTTCACCGTGACACTGCTCCACTATAGGGCTGCCCGTGCGCTTCTTTCGTTCAAGATTCACTGGACCGAAGCACTTTCCTCTTGCCGACGTCGGCTGCCCAACGAGATTTGCTCCGGTTATCTGAAAGAAAAGAGAGAAAAAAAAAAATTAGAGAGAACCGCCAACTTTAAAAGTGAATCTTAAAAGTCCTTCGGAGTATCTTAAGCTAACGATCGTTGGAAGATATTAGGGACCGGCTTATTTGAACTCTGAATACAATCCGAAAACGTTAAACTTTGTGGGCGCGGCGTTGGAGAAAACGAGACTTTAATTTGCCCGCGCGCAGAGCCGAGATATTAATTCAGACGGTTTCTTTCCGAGCTTCGCGATCTCATTTCAATGTAAACCGGAAACGACGAATCCACGATCGTGGATAACGATACCGCGAGTGCCCGAAGAGGCGAGTGGAGGAGTATGTGAATAGGAGAAGGCGGCGAAAAGGCTCACGTTGAGTTACGCAGGTGAATGTACGAACGATTTGCGTAAATTAGCATGTAAATTGGCGTAAAAAAAGGCAAGTCCTCGCGGTCAGGCTTCCCGAATACGAAATGAAATCCGGGCCTCTGAAAGCAGTTGAGCTGGGTGTTTCAGCTGCAAACGGTCACGTCTATTTGGCGTTTGGCAGTTCACTTTCGTGTTAGTCCAGTTCCGTGGTACGATGCTCTTTCAGGCATTGTCGGCGAAAGCACCTTTGATTTTTGCTGAAAAGCGAAGGCTTTTCGATATCCGAGCACTTCATCGGTAACTGCATCGAGTTTCACGAAAAGTTTCATTGAACTTCGGTAGTTGCAACCGTTGCGAGAACAGTCGAATGATCGGATCAGTGTACTGCGGACTGCAGTGTAGCCATTCATGCTTACCGGATAAAGTCTTTTCCTCCGGTTCGCCAGGTGCAGCCTCCGTTCCATCGCTCTCCGAGCGGTTACCGGGTATTTGTACAACCGGGTATATTGTCGTCGACGGACTCTCGAGGACTTCGACGATCCCAAGGCGACAAACGATAGCGAACGCGTCCACTGGAAACTGGGCCCGATACGATGAGTCGTCTTTGCATTAATGGCAGTGACGAAGGTGACTAGATCCGGTCCATCCACTCCCACTTACGAAATAATGGCAGGTAGTTTTCTGCAACGGAACAAAAAATAAGGCATGGCCATTAGTTTAATCATTAGGCCACGAGGATAATTAGTTAATTGTTTCGTCACAGAGACAGAGATTTCGTAATTGAATTACCGTACAAGACTGTAAATCTGTTTCCGGTGTGTCCGTGAATTAAATTAATGAGGGGATAACGTACGAGCTTATGCAATTCGCAAAAAAGGTTTTTCACTTTGCAACGAAGAGATAAGAGAAATATATCCGGTCGTAGAGAATCTCTTGAGACTCGCAATTACAAAATGTTTGTCTCTCGTTATAATCTCTCCATGGTTCGTCCCGAAATCGACTCTAGTGCTTTTCTTACTCGAGTGTTCGACGAGGGTCCGGGAAAAAGGTACGAGCCACTGAGAGATATAACTTGTGTGTCTCTTTTCTCTCGGTCGTAGCAACCGGTTCGTAACGTCGACCTGGAACAACTCTCGGGCATTAATATAACGTTGGAAAAACAATCCTCTCTTCATCATTCCGAGGGAAGAGGCGAGCGAGGGGCGGAGGGATAGAGAAATGCCAACGAGTGATTATGGCGCATTTCATTAGCGAGAAGAGCTTTTTCCAGTACGTTGTTCGTTCTCGACTGTGTGCAGCACCACGCGATAACGTAATAATACGAATTCCATGAAGTTCCAGCATTTGCAATCGCCGCGCAGAGTAATACCAGATATTTTGGAATTTAAGCAAACATCGGCCAACCTCTAATCGAGCAGGTATTTTCGTAGTCCAACGGTTTTGCCGACACGTTAATGGCGCGCGCGTTTAATCAATTCCGTAGATTCCTCGTGTCGCCGATTGTGATCCGGATCAACAAGGCCTGGAGTGGAAACGTATTATCGGCCAGAGATACGTCGTCATGTGTGGAAGGTGCGAGAAACATTGAATCGAGATAATTCTCGCCTGTAACGCAGTTGCATCGAAACTAGGGTTGCCGTTTTTAAATCGATTAATCGACGGAACGATCTTTACATAGCAAATAATCGATTATTTGGATCGATTGTCACTGTCCGATTAACTTACTGAATCGATTTGTCTTGTTTAAGATCGATTCACATATTCTACCCGTATGCTATAATAACGAAAGAAAATTGAATTTCGCGATAATTCATAAATGTATATAAAGTTTTATGCATATACAGTATATAAAACTTCATTGACACGTATGTAAGAATATTGCGTTACCGGTATATTAAAAACAATACTATTTGTATAATATTGGTAACAATTACATAATTTTCATATACGGATGTCTTAATTTTCAATGCCATCACCATCAATGTCTTAATTTTCAATGCCGATAATTTTAATATACAGGTATTGTATTTTAGAATAAATTATTAAAATTCAAATACAATGTATACGAATTCTAATTTCATATGCCGAGGTTGTATATTTCATATAACTTTGTATATTAAACGTGTTGTAAACTTCATAACATTTTTTTACAGTGTAGATTGTGTGCAGCAGTCTTCTTTTTGCGTGGCTACGAGTTATGCTAGGCATACGCACGACGGCGACAAGTGACACATGCGAGGAAAGGAACAACTATATGGTTTGTGTTCGTCTATTGCAAGCGTATCTTGTTGTTTTTTTAATCGTTTTTTAATCGAAGTGACTACGTCACTCACCATAAAGATTCAAGATTTTTTCTTCATTTTTTCAAACTTCGTTATGGCCGTCCCTTGGTGAACATCAGTGCAACTTTCATGGTTGTTCAAAGATCTCAATAAATAAAACTACTACTTCTAAGATTACCAAAAATAATAACAAACGAATCTATGAGAATGTTCAACTATCCACGAAAAAAGTATAAAACTCTACTTATTTATTGAGTAAGATCGTATAGAAAAAAATTTAACTCTTGCAATTCAAACGTTTTGATTTATTGGCACAGATCGAATGCTAAGAAAAAAATGCGCGTATTTCGTATGCTTTAATGTGAGAGATTATCTTTTCTCTCTTAGCAGTCGATACAATACCATAATTCAAACTTTTTTACGGGACAATTAAAAATATCGATTTTTAATAGATCGATCGATTCATCGGACAACTATCCGATTCGATCCGACAGATCGGTCTTTTCGTTTCGAACCGGCAACCCTAATCGAAACAGACGTAATATAGAAATATCATTGTAAACATTTTGACGCTTAGTCGTGACAACCCGTCCGGTGAGAAGCTGAGGTTTTCAAAGCGGAAACAACATCGAGGTTTAGTCCTGTTGTTATGTACGCAGTGGAGAGAGGGTAGAGTCGATGCTCAGAGAACCAACAGCCCTGGAGCGTGAATGGACATCTATCTATCCGTCTTGTCGATCGACGTTAACTCTTGAGGTTTATCGTTTCGGTCGCGTAGATTCTCCTCAAGTTCGTTACGGCCACGTTATTCCGGGATTCAGCGACCGACGGAAGAAGGCGGGGGTACTTAGTTACGGCATTGAATTTCGAACGATCCCGATTTATCGATATCGGATGGAGACCTGATCGTGTCTTATTGCGCGCTAGGCTTTAACGATCGGCACGACTCGCACCGAGAAATTCGTTGAAAAGAAGGATGAGGCCAATAAATAGAAATTTCCCTGGTGGCGGATATCATTCGAAACGCGACGGAGAATAGTTCTGTTCTCACATTCTACACGTTCTCCGTATCTCGGGTTTCCAATAAATCGCCGGGATTACTTGTAGACACTGGCTTGGGGAAAGAAGCCTTGACACGAGAGCAAACTGAAATTTTATGGGACGGATAGTTCTGTTGCGTTGTGAGACCGACATGAGTCTCCAGGTGGTTCCGGATCCGAGGAACCATCCGCTCTCTCAAATGGAACATTTTCTATCCGTCAACTTTAATATTCCATCGAGTAGTCCGGTAGTTCTCTTCATTCGTATTATCATACCGGTAAAATTTATTTAGCTTCATTCGCCAGCGTTTCCTCGAAAGCTCAAGGGGAAGATACGGATATGCAAAGATAAGTAGCAATATAGAGGAAGTGAAATAATGTCTGCGTGTTCGGGGTTTGCGGGTATTCTGTGCGCACAGAGTGGGCACTCCAGTGGTCTTCTCTCGACCGCACTGACTAGTTTACTCCGCTACGCGGACGAAGTATGGTACCACGGTATAGTTACAGCCGCAAAGAAAATAATATGATGTAACGGGCGAACACCGTAAACCGCAGATGTATTATATCCAAGTACGGTTGCGTAGCGAGTGGAACAAGGAACGGAAATAACAAGCGCAGAAAAAAATCCAGTTCATTCGGAACCGAACGCGCCGGAGTTCCTGGTGTTCAAGTAGCCAAATCATAATCTCCGTTATGCTCTTTGTTAAATAATTGCGCGGCCTGATGGGGAAGTGAAAGAGGAGGAAAAGCCACGCAGCCACTTGTGCGGTTGTCAGAGTTACTTTAAACTTTAAACGGAGTTTTCATTAACGTTGTTTGGAGGTACATTTTATTAAAGAGCAGGCAAGCGGAGGGACTTCTTGTAGCCGCGGGTTTCTCGCGTACGTGAATGCGGATTAATCTTAAAGTCGTTCCTCGGTAGAGAAAGTTTTGTACAAGTGCAAGTTTAACTGCGGGGTAATTTACTTTGGCGACTCGCTTTTGTAGTCCTCGCACCTGACAGGTGGCTCTAGTTTTTTTTTCTGAATCTTCCAATGTCTTAATTCATCCGTTTCAAAGTACATTTAAGATGTATACACTTTTCGGTGCACCGTAATTTAGACATAAACGAATTGATTAGGGAACGCACGGTGTTTGTTTGTGAATGGAACCGTACAGGCATTTCCTGCCGACTCAGTGCGATATCGTTGGCCATTTGTTTGTACATTCGGTATACGCACAACGAAAAAGTAACGTATATTATCTCTTCTCCGCAACTGTCTCTGAGGAAAATCCTGTTCGCTTTGACAGACTTTTGATCCTAGCCGTAGCCTGGAGGGAGACGAAACGGTGTACCGTGGTAAGAAACCGAGTAGAACGGAGATGGGAAAAAGTGGAGTACGGAGACAGAGCACCGCAGGGTAAATAAAAAAAACTCTAGATTCCACAGAGACGATTCTCTCGGTGGAGCTTTGCACCGATGTCAAACCTTCGCACTACTGTTCTTTCTGCAGACGCTCCTGCCGCTGCTGCTGCTGATGTGGAGTGAGGCAAAAAAATCCTTACACTTTGTGTGCACGCAACAAATCCTGCCTGCCCGAAGCTCTTCGGATTTATTTCCTAGCATTCGTTGGCGGCATCCCGCACTCTGTCCCTCTTGCGAGGGCAAAAAATTCGCGGAGATTTCCGACGGGCGACAAACCGGCGAGGAGAGCCCGAGTCGATAAGGTAGGCGGCAAGAACGAAGTGGACAAAACAAAAATGTTGTTTTTTGATCGACGTTGGGAAACATACATGTAGCAACGTGGCATCCGGCGAACTCGTTTTAACTACTTCTAACCCTATCGTTGTAACTTAGTGTTTTATTTAAATTGTAAACACTTCATAATATTCACGTAAGTCAATGTTCAGATAAAGACGAGCGTTTTCCGTAAAACATGTCACATAAAATCAAACACTGAGCAAAACTTACATAGTAAATAGTTCCCAGAGGGACGGGTACATTTTACAGGGTTTCCCATTTTTATTTTACACCTGATTTATCTCGAAAAATACGGCTCCGATCAAAAAATGAGTTTGATGAAAGTTTTAGGGTTTGAAGGGGATGTTCAAAATTTTTTTTTTTTTTTTTGGACCACAATTCAAAATCGCGGCGCTAAGATGGCTTACGTGTTTTTTTTTATGGAAACGCGACACTTCTTTGTCACTAAAAAATTTGTCGAATCAAAAATAACAACTTTTGTAGGAACATTTTTTTTATAAAGTCCATAATTTTTGGAGTAGAACGGTGGTGTTGGTGGTGAACGGCGGTTTTGGTGGTGCATGTGTGCGTGCACACACGCACACACACACCCATACACACACATACACGCGCGTACACTTACACTTGAGATGTTAAAGACTTTACCTCCTCGTGGTAACGCTAAAATAGTCAAAAATGGTGTTCTACTCCAAAAATGATGGACTTTATCAAAAAAATGTATCTACAAAAGTTGTTAGTTTTGATCCGACAAATTTTTAGTGACAAAGAAACGTCGTGTTTCCATTAAAAAAAAACATTTAGGCCATCTTAGCGCCGCCATTTTGAATTGTGGTACAAAAAAAATTTTTTTTTGAATGTCCCCCTTCGAACCCTAAAACTTTCATTGAACTCAATTTTAGATCGAAGCCGTAATTTTCGCAATAAATCAGGTGTAAGATTAAAATGGGACACCCTGTATAGTTACGACAGTGACCAAAAATTATAGTTGCAACTATAATTATAGTTTAATCAATTGAGTATACACTACCACAAATTATCTATATAGACGTCCTGGCTGGGAACTTTTTGTTATAGTAGGAAATACCATCCTTTTTCTCAGTGCATCAAAACAAAATGGTAGATGTTGATTCTCCATTTGCTGAACCTGTTAATTTTCGCGCTATCTTTGAAACACATATAGTGCTTCCGACGCAGTTTGGCGTGTAATCAACGCAAGCGAGTAAATATGGGATGATATTATGAATATCAGGAGTTTCACGGTTAGCTGTAGTTTCCGTTCCGCTCGGATGTGCTTCTGGATTATTGTATCGATCCAATCTCGCGTGGCTCTGTGTTGCCCGCTGTTATAGAAACCTCTGTGTACAGCGGCATCGATTGAAAATGAAGTAGCAGTAGGGATACAACGGTACCGCGGTCAGTAGTGACCGAGACGAGGCTGAATTGTCCCGAACGACGTGACGAACGCTTAAATTAAATAACAAAAAATTAGGAAAAAAGAATTTAAAAAAAAGATAAAAAAATAAAAGTGCTCGTCATTATTGGTTATTGGATTTTGCCGAGACCGTGAAGACGAAAAAAGGAGGAGGATGAAGCGAGCGTTATAGAGCGAGGCTGCTGACTCGATTCTCACGGAATTGGATACGTCTCTTCCAGGAGCACGGCTCTAGTTCTCCAGACAGCACTTTACCCGGCAGTCTCGCGACCTTGCAAGAAGTCAAGTCGATACCATGGGAACCCGCGAGAATGACGCTTTTCCTCGCTCCGTCCTTCGATGCAAAAGAACACCAAAGTTTAGTCAATTACGATCGTGGGAACTCTGTGGATTATCTGCGGTGTCGCTCCGACGAATATAGTCGATTCGTCTGACGTTTGACAGATGGACCCGATAATATCGGTCTAGGAAACTGTACCACCTCGCCGATCTATCATTGATATTCGCATCCGATGCCACACGGTGAACTATTTATGCATATACCGTATATGAAATTTCATTGGCACGTATGTAAGAATATTGCGTTACCGGTATATTAAAAACAATATTATTTGTATAATATTTATAATGATAAAATAATTTTCATATCCGGATGTCTTAATTTTCAGTGTCATCACCGGTAATTTTAATATACAGGTATTGCATTTAAGATTACATTATTAAAATTCAAATACAATGTATATGACCGACAGCGGTGGATGCGCGGTTGGCGCACGGCTCTGGTGGTCCCCCAAGTCAAGCTGATTCGTTCGCGGTCAGTACTTGGATGAGTGACCGCTTAGCCGTGCGCTAGCTGGCGCATCAACCGTTGAGCGGGAGGCGCTTTCTTCTGAGACTTTGGTGTTTCTGCACTTTACTCAAGTGCAGAA
>JAPYZC010003502.1:0-11890 GCA_030522665.1 Ichneumoninae sp. A BG-2022a | reverse complement strand
AAAAAATTCATACGTATTCAGAAAAATAAACGAATCATTTTCATAAAAAAAAAGTTTTGTTGCCGGGTAATTTGTTAACCAATTAATTTTTTCATGAATCTGTTAATAAAATTTTGCAATTATTATTATGCAAAATTAATCTTCTCAGTACCTTTAGTATAAATGATTTTTTTCAGATGTTTACACCATCAAGAAGTGCTTGCAATTTTTTCTTATTGTTGTCGAACTTATGCGAAGTCAGCGAGCAGCGAGACTCCCTCCTTAAGAGGGTAGTAAAAAAAAAACGCCTTCCTCGTCATCCCGTTCCATCTTGCCCCAAATCGTTGAAAATCTCTCTCAATTTCACGCGACTGGGTACACATCCTCTCGAGTACCTAACACGGAATGCCTAGCATCGGAGTCAACCTTAGGCTATTAAGTGAGCCCCTACAAGACTCGTGTATTCCCATCTGCGTGTTGCGTATAATCCACCTAATATGCATATATGCATTCGCAGGTACATTATACAAGGATACGGAGGTGCTTCGTACGAGACTGTGGCGGATGGCGGATGAGGAAAGGGCGGTTGGGGGGTGGGGGGGGGGCGGAACGGGGGTTCGGAGTAGCGAAGCTTGTGTCGATTCGGCAGGTACTGGTGGCGATATCACGGCCAGATCGTTATAGCCCGAATCCCTCCGGCTGTCGTGCCATGCCGCGCGCCACCGCCATCGCAACCGACTCCGTGTGCCAGGAGCTCGCTAGTAACGTCGCGTTCGCGGTGTATCGATCCCGAGAAACTCCCACAGAAAGGGAAAAGTGAGACGGGAGCGCGGCCGAGAGGGAGAACGAGAGAGCATCGGGAGGAGAAAGATAAATGTACAGGGAGGAAGGGAGAAAGGCGGCGGGACGCGAAAGGATGGACGAGGATGAGAGGACTCCCGAAAGGAGTCGAAGCGGGCGGAAGTAAGAGGGCCGAGAGTGCCGATGTACAGGGACGGCGCGCACGTACCCGCACCAACGACAAAAGTGCGGTCGATCTTCGTTACCCTTATCTGTCTCGGTACTTTCCTTCCGAGCACCGCTACCTTCCAAACACCCCCGCACTGTGCCATCTCGAACGTCGGTACCGGAAGACTGTATCGACAGCTCGGGTCAATCGTTGACGAGGAATATATACGTTTATGTATGTATTGGCTGTGTTTGGGTTGGGTCGGCGGAGTCGAAAATTGCGGAATTCTGAAAGGGATTGAAAGTGTTGGGGAGAGGGGGAAAATAATTGGTTGAGAATTAATGAAGGGTTTCTGAAATTTCAGACACATGTGTGCATTGCAATTGTAGAGATTTTTTTTTTTTTAATTTCAGGCAAGAGTTTTGTGATTTTAATATTGGGGGTTTAAAAATCGCCAATATTAAAATCACAAAACTTTTAAAATATAAATATAAAAATATAAATATTGGATACAAAGTAGATTGATGTTCGATTGAATTTAGAATTTGATTTTACAGTAAGAAGGGTGGAAAAGTGATTTAAAAAACAAATATGCAATATGCGTTGACGAGGAATATATACGTGTATGTATGGCTGTGTTTGGGTTCGGTCGTCGCAGTCCAAAATTGCAGAATTCTGAAAAGGATCGAAAGTGTTGGGGAGAGGGTGGAAAATAATTGGTTGAGAATTAATGAAGGGTTTCTGAAATGTCAGACACATGCGTGCGTTGCAATTGTATACAAAGTTTTAAAAAATTTCAGGCACGAGATTTGTGATTTTTATATTGGATAAAAAATAGATTGATGTTCGATTAATGTAAGATATGTGCAAATGTCAAGTTCTAGTTCATTACATTTAGAATTTGTTTTTACAGTGCAAGTAAGAAGGATGAAAAAGTTATTTAAAAAATAAATATGCTATATTAATTGGCAAAGAAAGTCACGTGTTTCGCTACAATTTTGAAGCCCTTCGAGCGACTTTCATTTTCGTAGACTAGAATTAACGCAACCTTTCGCCCGCCCCCTTCGCTCTGTACCATCAAGAACGTCGGTACCGGAACACTGTATCGACAGCTGTGACGACGAATATACATATATATGTATGTATATACATATATATGTATTCGACTTTTGTCCTTGGCCAGTTAAAAGTGGCGGAATTCTAAAAAAGATCGACGGAACTCTTGGACAAGTAAGAAGGGTGGAAAAGGACTTAAAAAAATATATGCAATATTAAGTGGCAAAGAAAGCCATTCGTCTCACTACAATTTTCAGTCCCTTCGAGCGACTCTCACTGTCGTAGACACTCGGGCTTTTGCAAAATTAACGTCGCTGTAACCCTTCACACTGTGCCATCTCGAACGTCGATATCGGAACACTGTATCGACAACTTGGGTCAATCGTTGACGATGAATATATATATATATATATGTAGATGTCTGTACTTGACTTTGGTCCTTGGACGCTTAAAAATTGCAGAATTCTGAAAAATATCGACGAAAGTATTGGACAAGTAAAGTAGTCTGTATTTGACTTGGGACTTGAAACTTAAAAATTGCAGCATTCTGAAAAAGATCGACGGAACTGTTGGACAAGTAAGAAAGATGCAAAAGTGATAAAAAAAAAATGCAATATTTTTTTAATACTGCATATTTATTGTTTTAATCACATTCCCACCCTTCTTACTTGTCCAACACTTCCGTCGATCTTTTTCAGAACTCTGCAATTTTTACCTGTCCAAGTACCAAAGGTAAATTTTTTGCCGTTTGCCTTCGCCATTCGTCTCACTACAATTTTCAATCCCTTCGAGCGACTTTTCCTTTCGCAGACCCTCGGACTTTTAAAAAGTAAACGAATCTCTCCGTCCGTCGGTCCTTCCATCCATCCGTTCCTCCGTCCGTCGACATATCGATTTCCCTATCCATCTATCAGCCGACAAAAAAATCCACGAAAAACAAAAAAAAAAAAAACCGTACCAACGATTCGTTTGGTTCCGCTCGAAATAACGTCTAAGCCAATCCCGATCGATTCGGCAGCCTGCAGACCTCCCCGCGGGGCCGAGACCGCTAGAAAGTGCGCCTGAGCCGTTGCACACTTCGAAAGTTAAGCCGGCAGCCTGATTTACAGAGAAACACAGCCGACAAAAAAGTCGAGCCCGAGCCGAGAATTCGGAGCGTAACGCAACGATCGGCACAATAGCGCTCGCCGGATTGATAAAGCGGGCAGTCGAACAAAAGAGCGGTGTAGCGAATCGTCGGGGAAACGGTCGAAGTATCGGTCGTCGGTTTAGTTTATCGCGCCGAACAGAAACGACCGAAGGAAAGCGATCGGAATCGCGGGGCCGAGTCATGCGTGTCGGTTTTCTTGCGCGCCGCTGCGAGCGATCTCTGCTCGCTCGCCGGACGGTTGCGAGAGCGCAGGAACAGCCGCGATTTACCGAGGCGATAACGAGAGCGTTCGGGCGTCTGGTTTCGTCGATTATCGTGCGGCGTGCGCGGAGAGAGTCCGCAGACTCTTGCCAGAGGAAAGGAGGAGCGGAGGCTCCGCGGCCGCGACAACGAGACGCGAAGAACCGGGACGGGCATTGCCAAGAAAATTTGTGGAAGGAGAAGGCCGATGCATGGAAGAGAGGGATCGCTTATTACTATACTCGAAGGCCTATTTATAAAGTTTCGTGCCACGAAAACATTCCTCGAGATGAGAATACTGAAAGGGGAAATAAAATGGAGAGAGGAGAGAAAAAAGGGAGGAGAAAGATTGGCCGCAGAGTCGGTCAGCGGTGGCGGGCGAGGCTGGCAAGTGGCCAAGAACTATCGCGATAACGTAATGGTAACGAACGTCCACGATGGATCATAAACGCGGCGGAATTCTACTCGATGCGGGGGATGTTTCATTGAGTCCGTTTGGAGTCGAGAAAATATATTGGGAAAAGTCGTAGCTCTGACTGTGCTGGAGTCGTATAATCGCTTTAATGAAGAGGTAAGGGTTGGAAGGTCTTTTTAATGTTTCCGGCAAAGGGCGATTGTAAAAACGAATTCTTTCGGAACGTCGTTGTTAGGATGGTATCAGATGGCCTCGGGCAAGTGATATATACGTTTTTTATTTTTTCGTCTTATTCTTATTCTATCCGGCCATTCACGTAATTTTTCGTAACAAATTCACGAAAATCACGGTTTTTGTTTTGGGAAGACGTGCGCAAAGAGATACTTTCTCGCACTAGTGCGAGAAAGAAGACCATCTTGCATTTGTACGCATATGCAGTTTTTCTCGCACGCGATGCTAAAAAGTGCATTTCTGCGCTCACTTCACAGGAACGGACAGCGAGATTTTACGTGCGTGCGTTAAGAAATAGTACATTACGATACTAGTGGGAAAAAACTGTTTCTCACGAGTCTGAGTTTGGGGCATGAGCCGAGGGCGAGTGTTGCGATAACACGAGTCAAGAAAACGTTTTTCGCACGAGTATCGTATAAAATTTTATTTCACGAGCCGGAAAAATGGGAGCCTTACGCGCAAAACTGCCACTTTCGCATCGAGTGAAATAAAAGTCATGTACACAAACTTTTACGCATCTGTTGATTACAGTGGATGATTATTTGTGTCACAGCAGATGTCCTTGACCTAGAAAAACATCACACGCAATAGATTTCCAAAAATATTAACAGCTTTGTACTAATTTACAAAAAGGTAAAAGAAGGTAAAGAAGGAGTTAGAAATATTAACGGGCTAAGAAAAGGCTTTCACCTTTTTTAGCCCGTTAATATTTCGACTCCTGCCAACCAGTTACTATTTTTTCAAATCCATTGCAATTAAAGTATTTTCGAATCCATTACAATTTTTGGATTATGGATTTTTTTCAAATCCCTTACAATTAAAGGTAAAGGACATCTGCTGTAAGACAAATAACCCTGCACTATAATCAATAGATGCCTGAAAGTGTGTGTACAGGACTTTAAAAAATGTTGCACTCATTTGACCTTTGTGAAGCGCTGTAACCTCCTTAAGTAGATGTACAAAGAGAAGCACTATCGGGCCACCCATCGGTATGGCTTGAAAACTGAGACCGGGAATCGGCCGACTGGTGCGCCGCAGTTTCGTTCCTCGCATCCCCCCGCGGATAATGCAGACAGCGAGAGGGCGTTCGATACAATGAAGCCAACGGGTTGGATACGCGCTCGCTTAAAGGGTTGTCAGTGTGTCGGGGCAGTGGTGGTTGTTTGAGGCGATAGAACTGGTAATTTGAAATTCGCTACTTTACCGGCCGTGGTTAGAACGCGTGTCTTCCACCTCCTCCGCAACACTTTCTACGCCTCTTCTGCCGGTGTCTTCTTTCAGCAACGACGCCCTTAATCGCGCTCGCGGTGCGCCGGGATTTTGTCCGCAAACCCACACTTATTCGAGATTCCGGGGCAGAAGCCACCGCGGCGCATGCAGCCAGGAAGGAAGCTCCGACCTGTGGCTAATGCATTCTGGCCGTTTTTCGTGCTCTATACAGAAGCAACGCCATTTACAAACCCCCGACAGAAGCCAAATTACCCGGTAAAGATTTCTTGCTAGTCACTTAAGCGACGATCCTAAAAATTTATTTCTCTAACTAATTAAAAACCGTGAGTCTAAATACTCGATTGTTTTGATGAGATTGGTCGTCGCATTTATTTTTTTAGTGCCTCGCACCGTCAGAAATCTTTGCAGATGCAACAAACATTTTTTCCCAACAACGGCGCATAATTTTTTTTTTTTTTTATCTTATTCGTCAAAAATTATTTTTTCATAAATTGTAACATTTTTGACAAAACCTGTCGCGAAAATGCAGCTCGGCCGTCATACCGCGGTGTGACGGGCTCGGATTAAAATAATCCCAATTTTACATTACAGAGATATGTACATACGGCGCGTGTGATTATTCATTCTCTTTTACGCGTTCTATTAACGAGCCTCCGTTACGATTTAATACCCGTAAAATTTTGCTGGACAATATCAATTGTCGTACACTCGTCACTTTTTCCACCCCACATGCGTTGCGTATGCTGATAACTGGCCGACCGCGAAATCTGGAAGGACCGAAAATTGTATCGTTTATCCGATTATAGTGGAGAGCGGGGTAAAACGGAACACCGGGGAAAACAGACCGTATGTAGAATTTTTCGAGGGATGAAAATGTAGTGATCACATCTGCGTGTACTGATTAAAATGGTATGGGAAAACATTTAAAAATCATTTTTAATTCATTTTATATCATTTGAAATTCATAAATTCAAAAACTGCAATAAATTTTGAAAAGTGCTACTTTTCATGCATGCGTAGTCGCGTTTTACACCCAAGTGCACTTTGAATATTTCGCGATTGGATTTTACCTTACACACCCTTCTCGTACTTTTCGCACGCTTCTCGTACTTTACGCACGCTTCTCCCGCCTTCTCCCGCCTTCTCCCGCGGTGTAGCAAACATGATACGCGGACTGCGAAGCGAGTCGCACAGCATGTGTATAAAGTTCGCTTTACCGCACTTGTATCCCAAATTACCATCTTTCACGGGTAGTCGCATGTACGGCAAAAAAGAAAAGTCTCATCGAATGCTGGTATGATATCCGCTTTCGATGAGCCTTCTCATCGAAAGCGATTCAATAAATTGATTACAGTTTTCATTACCGACCGTGTTATTTCACATGCTCTTTAAAAAAAAAAGTTTCATCTCAAATACGGCACACGTGTGTCCGTTTTTCCCCAGGCGTTCTGTTTTGCCCCACCCTTCCCATATCAAAATGCATGATCTACATTCCCTGTTAATTCCATTTGACAATTGACAGTACGCTCATGCCTTTTGAATTTATGATTTTTTAAGTTTATTTATGTTTCCTCGATATGTGCTTTATTCCTCGTAAAATATCTGTTGAATAATCCATCAAACGAATCGGCGCTCCTCCGAACGTCGAGTAAAATAAATTTAAAAAGTAATCCCTCGAGTGTTCACGTTATGTTACGGTATTGGGAGTTTTTACGATGACCAAACGGACCGTTTTCCTCGGGTTGTGCACGTGTAGATCCATGCGCGCATATGTTTATTGGCCACGAACATTTATTACTTACACTCCCTAACAAGTCCATAACGACTACTAGGCACGATTATTGGGTTTCGAGTTTCCGACACGTGCGATGTTCATATTATTGACTTTAGCGCTGAAACTGCTCAAAGGTGTACCTGGTACATAGACTATAGCAAAAATTCGTATGAAATTTAATGTACTTCACTGAACATTTTTATGCAAAAACTGGTATATTAAATTTAATGTACAATTGTGATGAAAAATTCATGTTCAGTGTCTTAAAAATATTGCAAATAATTTATTTTTAATAATTTACTTTAATTTCAATGAAAAAGTATATTCATTTTTTATCATAATTGTACATTCAATGTAATACACCAGTTTTTGCATAAAAACTTCCAGGCCAGTAAATTAAATTTACTATTTTTTTTTAAGTGCCGGTTCATAATTACGCTTATACCTTTTGAATTTATGATTTGTTAATCGGAAACAACACCGGCGATGACGTATCGGTTTCGTCGATAGGCGTGTTACTCTTCGGAAAATATATGTCGTATAATCCATCAAAAGAAATGGAAGCTCTTCCGAACATCGAGTAAAATAAAAAGAATAAAAAGTAATCCCTCGAGTGCTCACTCTGTGTTGCGATATTGGGATTTTTTACGACGATCAAACGACTCGCTCTACTCGCGTTTTACACTGGCAGACCCGTCCGCGCGTGTTTATTATCCATGAACATTTATTACTTAAACTCTGTAAAAAATCCGCAACATCCCCGGCAAAAAAAAATCGTGTGAAATTTCAAGCATATCTACTGTAAGTTATTATGCATGAACTGGTATATCAAATTTTATGTACAATTAATTACGATGAAAAATTAACGTACAATAGATTAAAAACTTTAGAAATACTTTACTTTAATTTTTTTGTAAAAGTACTTTAATTCCACTCTAATAGTCCATTAATTTTTCACAACAATTGTACATTAAATTTACAATTTATTATTAACACTATCGATAGATAGTGGTATTAATAAAAAATAAACTTTCATAAAAAATTAATTTTTCATCATAATTGTACATTAAATCTAATGTACCAGTTTTTGCATAAAAACTTCCATTTCGGCATATTAATTTTACAATCTGGTTCACAGTGCCGGCCCATAAGTGGGCTTAGGCCTTTTGAATTTATGACTTCTTAATCGGCAAGAACACCGACATGACGTATCGATTTCGCCGATAGGCGCATTACTCTTCGGAAAATATCTGTCGAATAATCCATCAAAAGAATCAGAGCTCTTTCGAGCATCGACCAAAACAAAAAGAATAAAAAGTAATCCCTCGAGTGCTCCGCGTTGCGTTATTGGGAATTTTTGTGACGATCAACCGAGCCGCCCTACTCGCGTTATGCACGTGCGGATCCATGCGCGAGTGTTTATTATCCGTGAAAATGTATTACTTAAACTCGGGAACAAGTCCAAAACGTCTATTAGACATGGTTTTGGGTATCCGATACGTGCGATGAACATATTATTGACTTTAATGCTCAAAGTGCTCAAAGGTGCACCCGTAGCCGGCAGAGAAGCGAAGACAAGCAGAAAGAGGGTAGCCGGAGAGAGCGCAAGCACATAAGCTCGCGACCGCGAGTGAATGAACGAGCGGGTAAGCTCTGGGCTCGATATCGGCTGCATGCGGCTGGCATAATGTCAATTTGTTATTCGGGGGGTTGAGCTAATTGCGGCAACCACCCACGCGACGCCCGTTTCGAATATACACGCGCGTGGGCGTATGTTCGCGACGCGGGCTTTCTCAAACGTATCAACTTCGCGTGTGTGTACACGATGCTTCATGCGTAAATACACACACAACACGGTACAGGAGATCCAAAGGGAAAACAGAACTCACTCGGCGCGTAGTGACGGCAGACATTACCATTAATTCGATTACCGTTCATTTCGCTGATAAATTTCAAACTAATTTTTTTATTTATTTGTTATGTAATAAACTATTGAGAGGAAAGATGGTTTAAGATTTTCAATCTTTTAATTGCTTCTACTGCATAATTACTGTTGTGTTACCGTTCATTGCGCTAATAAATTTGAAACTATTGTTTGTTTTATTCGTTATTTAATAAAATATGGAGAGGAAGGATGGTTCAAGTTTTTCAATCTTTTAATTGTTTTTACTACACAATTGCTGAGCTGTACTGAAATTAACATCAATTCCATCGCCGTTCGTTTCACTAATAAATTTGTAAATATTTTGTTTTTCATTTATTAATTAATAAAATACATAGAAAGAAAGACAGTTTACGTTTTTCGATCATGTAATTGTTCTTAGTACGTAACTACAGTACTAAATATGTAGATTTCGCACCCTTACAACATGTGTTACAATTTGTATGGTAATCACGTAATAGATGTTACACTATTGTTTTGGGGTTGCGACATACCGACTGCTAAGAAACAAAAAGGCGTATACGACACCATTCAACGTGGAAAAACGGTGGGTTACGCCCCTCTATTTCTTCGCAGTCGACATGTATAAATACGTGAGGGACAAACAGAACTTAGTTACGCGTCGTTAAGGTAGATTAAATTAATTCCATTACCGTTGATTTCCCTAATAAATATGAAATTAATCTTGTCACTTATTGTATTTATGTGTAATAAAATTCACACATTCGTTCAGCTTTTATCAGATTTTGAGTAAGTTGCAAATTACCTTGCTCCCTCATGGAGCTTTGTTTTTTACTTTCGCTGGGAAACATTATTTATTACAATATAAATATACATCTGTAAATATTTGTATGATAATTGTAATAATATGAAGAGTCAATCACGAATCAAATATTGTACATTACTTTCGACCTTCCGTTTTGTGCATTCTACACTGTATTTAACTCGTCGCAATTGGTAAAGTTATATTACATCGGAGAGAAATATGAATTTCGAAAGCGTCGAATGCATTTTCATCGCTTCTGTTGGACACACCGATGCGGTGAACGGGTATTTGTGTAAGCGCGTCTGTATGCGAGTTTGTCCGTGGCCATGGACGGGTATTCGGGCAGGGGCGACACTCTCCGCTAATATACATCCGTATACGGCGTACACATACGTGGTAGAGTAAATATAGGACGCATCGGGATCGACCTAACGTCATTAATCAACGGTAGCAGCGCGATTCGATATTCGCGAGGTTGCACATCGGGCGCGATATATTGATTTATACCGGTAGGCATTTTGTACCTATACAACGCTGACCAGTTTCGTTGTATCTGCGCACATGGAGAATATGCGTGTTCGAGCGGCGAACGCCGATTAAGAAAAATTTTAATTTCTTCTCAACAGTTTTCGACACGGTTTTTTTTTTTTATAGATTGGCGTCTTAAAAATGTGACATTAATTAAAGAATTTATTAACTCATGGCTTTGCTTTAAATGGCATAAAATAAAAGATTTCGTAGTAATTGCTCGTGTTATAATAATATGAGTGTTTCGAGCGACGATCGACGAATGAAAAAGATTGAAATTTCTTCTTAAAAGTTTTCGGCGCAATGTTTTTTATAACTTGAAATTTTACAAATGTGCTGTTGATTAAAGAATTTAACATGTGGCTTAGCTTTAAAAGGGATAAAAAAAAAGATATCCTAGATTTTGTTCAATTATTTTTTTGCGTGACATTTTACAAGCCTGCTATTAATGAAAAAATGTAACACATCGCTTTAAGTGGGATGAAATAAACAATATCTTAGTAATCGCTCGTAGGCGGTCGTAGGAGTTACAAAAAAATTATAAATTAATGGAATAGTGCAGTGCGGGGACGGAGGGAAGGGCGGATTTATCCGGTGGCTCAGCAAAATTCTATGATTCATCGATCGCGTGGATTATAAACGATACAGAAATGGACTGGGGCGCGAAATAGATGAGTGGAGTAGAGCAAAAAAAAATTAAAATTAAAAAAAATCTCGGATACATCGAGTGCTGTGTGGAGGTGGCTTCCTCTTCGTGGACGAGCGAGCAACCGATATCGAATTCTATACGGTTTATGTATTCAATACACGGATATACATAGTAGGCTAATGCCAGGTGATATACGGCCATGATTTTTTTTATCAACGGATATGCGAGTTGCGTCAGCTGTAATGGAATTATATATATACGCGATGATAAACTATATAATAATTATTCGTTATTAGTATGATGCGGGAAGTTCTCGCAAATTGCAAAATCCTCAGAACTCAAAAAAAAAAAAAATAAATAAAGAATAGACCAGCCAGTCGATTCAGTAAGTTTTATCAATTGACATGACATTCTTAATTCGCTTTATAACACAAAATAAATTTGTCACACTCACTTGGCGCCTCGTAGCAAAATCGAAAAAAAAACGGGGCAAAATGGAATTTCGTGAAATTGTAGTGAAAATGAATAAATTTGCATTCTGAAAAATTAACCACTTATAAATTCTCTATTTTTATTATTTCCTCAATAGCATATTAATTCTTAAAACGTGATAAATAATCTAGGTCAAAATTGTGAGTTCCATTGGGTTTAATTAAATAAAGAGAGTCTATTCGGAGATATTGAGTTCCCTTTAAAACAGCTATTTCAAATTAACCTGAAATCGATTTCGATTAGCGAGGATTCTTTTTGCCTAGATATATAGATCGAAGGCAGAGTGGCGAGCGAGCAAGGTTTGATACATTTCGGAACGAGTCCATTTTGCCCCGCGTGTTCATTTCGCCCCACGAGCCCCTACAAATATTTTTACCGTCGACACCGCTCTCGGACCTAACGATCGCGATGCTCCTGCTTCTGCCTCTGCTGCCGGTACTTCTCGAAAAAAAAAAAACCAAAAAAACCCTCACGGATAAAACCTCCGAT
>JAPYZC010003501.1:0-12192 GCA_030522665.1 Ichneumoninae sp. A BG-2022a | reverse complement strand
TGAGTATTTGTGAGTATTTGTGAGTATTTGTGAGTATTTGTGAGTATTTGTGAGTATTTGTGAGTATTTGTGAGTATTTGTGAGTATTTGTGAGTATTTCTGAATATCCGTCAGTATTCGTGAGTATCGACGTGAATGTCCAATCGACATGAACTTCATTACAATGTAGATAGATGCTTGTTCTACGCACTGTGCACTTTCGAACTCGGTGTACTTATCGACATTTATTCACGTACCAGCATAGTTGCCATTAGGCTGATCCGATCGAAACTAGAGATTCCTCTTTACTAGCCAGCACGAAAGCCATCCACAGCCTTTTATATATCATCGTGGGTCATCGATGCGAAACAACGGAACGGAACAACTCTTTTCTAAAAACGACAAAAAACATCGCCCGCCTAGAAGAAATACTAATTCGAATCAGAAGCTCGACGCCAGCCGGGCGTTAACCGCGCCTTGATGGTTATTGCCATTGGATTGCCTCATTTCTTGCCGATAATCGTCGACGGAAAGATTTTTCAGAGATGAGCAGTCAGCGACTAAGCGCCAAAGGGGCGGCGAGGCTAATTGGAAATTTTTATGATTTAAATCTCGCCAGTTGTAATTTGGTTTTTTTGGCCCGCGCGAATCGTGGAAGTCGCTAATAAAATCTTCCGCGTCGTCGCGCGTGACAAACTTTGCCGGTCAGCCTCGCGCCTCGTCCGACTCCTCGCCTCTTCCCAGGCTCGTTCTATCGCTCGCGTGTAACGCGTGAGGAAAAACAATGAATTCCACTGTAAACCCGATGACTGTAAATCCGATCGAAAATCGACATCGGAGAAAGGTGAGAACGCCTTCGAGGCAACGACGCAAAAGGGAGAAGGAAAAATGCTCGCGTCTCGGACGATCATAATGCGGCGATGTAAATGTCATCTCTCCGGGTGATCGCCTTCTTTTGCGTGGACAAGGAAGAGCGGGGCAAAATGGACTCCTTCCGAAATACGATGAAATTTGTTACAACATCGACTTGACTATATTGCGCATTTCTTAATTCGGTTAATTTTTTTTTTTTAGAAAAACGTGCAGAAAGTCGAAAAATTCGAAGTTAATTCGTGCGTGCGTGGGAAAAATTTGTTGAGCTACAATTGGCTGCAGGCTGCGTATGAAGAGTTATTGTCGATTTAAAAAAATGTTTTTCAGGCCTTCAAATGTACAATAAAATACCCAAAAAATTTCAAAACGAGATTTTCAAACCGGAAGGGACATTTTCCCATAAAACGTCACTTTCGGTCAAAAATAAGATTTTTAAACCGGAAGTGACATTTTCCCCTAAAACGTCACTTCCGGTCAAAAACAAGATTTTTAAACCGGACGTCACATTTACCTACGAAACGTCCCTTCCGGCCAAAAACAAGATTTTTAGATCGGTAGTGAGGTTTTCCCATAAAACGTCACTTCCGATTTCAAAATTTCATTTTTCCAAGATTTTGAACCCGGAAGTGACATTTTTCCCATGAAACCTCACTTCCGCCCAAAAACAAGATTTTTAAATCGTTAGTGACGTTTTCCCTCAAAACGTCACTTCCGCTTTCAAAATCTTATAAAAACAAGATTTTATAACCGGAAGTGACATTTTTCCCAAAAACAACATGTTTCTAAATCGATCGTGACGTTTTCCTTAGCGACGCCACTTCGAGTCGAAAACTGATATTTTTAAACCACTCTCTCCAACCGTTCACTCGACTCGGAGAAATTACGACCGTAATGCGCCGAGCGCTTGCGTTGGCATTGGCCGGACCGACGGCGATGACCGGCGAGTGCAATTAATTGTTTCCCGACGCGACTGCCGGCCGCTCTCGCATCGTCATCAATCACTAAACCCGATCGTTATCCGATCTTAGGGCGGCGATCTCCCGAGCCGATTTACCGGTGTCCCGAAGAAATCCAATCCTTTCTTGCACCTTCGGTAATTCGCTCCTACGTTATGGCGCAGAAAAGTGAAAATGCCCGGCGAGGTGTCGGGCTCCGCGATCGGAACCGAGCGACACAAGGTGATCGTCAACGGACCGAAGGATTGGCGACGACTTTCACCGTTCGATCCGGCGAGATCATCGAGGGACCGTTACACTTTGTCACATTTCGAGGAAACGGCCCCCGAGGTGAGTGTCAATATTACGGCGGAACGGACAAACCGGAGACCGAGTTCCTACGGACGTGACTGCAACCGACTTCGCAACCGTAATTTTCTGGACGCCTCGGAGCGTTAAAATCGGTGTTACCGACCGACGGTAATAAATGGTCCATCGCGTCGAGAATTTGCGCGGTTGTGTGGCGGAAGGAACGACAGTGGGCTGGTTCTTAAATTTAACATTTTTGGAATTTTCTGGGCGACGAACCTGTATTATTGGGAGGTATGAAATAAAAATGCGATGTGCGAAGGGTCTCCGAAATTAACGCATTTTTAGAGGTCGCTATTATGATAACCAAAAACCATAAATAATAACCATAATAATAATTCTAAAATGTTATTAACAAATTTACCGAAAAACCATTTTTTTATGGAAATTATTCGTTCAATTTTCTAAATACGTATGAATTTTTTCAGATTTTTAAATTTGTATTAATTTTTTTTTATGTGAAAAAAAAACACAAAATTCAAAGCAGATTTAAAAATCTGAAAAAATCCATATGTATTCAGAAAAATCAAAGAATCATTTTCGTAATAAAAAAAGTTGGTTTGCCGGGTAATTTGGTAAAAAATTAATTTTTTGTTTAATTTATTAATAATATTTTGGACTTATTATTATGCGAAATCAATATTTTCAGAACCTTTATATGTATGATTTTTTTCAGATTTTCATACCATTGATAAGTATTTGCAATTTTATCTCATTTTTCTCGAACTTATGCGAAATGAACACCAACCGACAGAACTACCTTAAAAACATTTTTAACTTCGGAAAATCTAAATTCAAAGGCAAAATTAAATATTCGAGATTTCCTTGAAGCCACCCCGCACGTGCAAAATATACCGAATAAGAAAAAAGTCCGCGAAATCCCTATGAAATTAAATCATTTTTTAGAGGTCTCTACCGAGGTCGTTGAACAAATAAAGTTTTCACCAATTACAGCTAAATAGTTACAAAATTTTGAAGAAACTAAAAAAGCCCCGCGAAAAAATAACCGAATATTTCATTTGGAAAGATATTTTTTGTTGTAACAAAAGTTAAAAAAAAGACCGACGATTTGTCGTTTCTGGTAAAGGGAATCGACAAATTCCTGCAATGTTCAAAAAGTAAAAAATATCTTCCATCAACCAACGAACGAAAAATTTTATTTGCATAATTTTCGTCAACACCTGAAAAAGAGTACTTCTCGTTTCAGCTGTTGAAGAGAATTAGGTATATAAAATTGCGTTCGTTCGTACATTTTTTATTTAGATGTTTCGAAGTTTTTAATTTTTGTAATTACAAATTTTTTAATAGCCAGTGACCTCTAAAAATGCATTAATTTCGGGGACCTTCGCCCCTCACATTTTAATTTTCCCCCCACCACAAAACAGTCTGGCCCCCAAAAAAATTCAAGAATGTTCAATTCAAGAACAACCCCAGACGATAGGAAAATAAACTCCATCGACAAACTTCAGACAAGTTATTTATGATACAACATTTATATACGCTTACATGGTTGTTTTTTGTCTTTTAATATATATGTACAATTCACAACACTAAAAGGTACGTTGCGCAATTTATGCTTTTTCTTCGGTTCGTCGGTCAAGGGTCATCAGCAGTAGCCAACTTAACCCCAAACATCGGGATTAGTGTCGTAAGTGATTATCAAAGAGGGTTACGGGATTAAATAATAACGGTACGAGGTTGCGTCACGAGAGTCGTCGATGAGCACCGATGTCGGATGTCTTTGGATAAGTTAATTTGACCGCCATCTTGTCGAGGGTCCGCGAGATGGTGGGCCGCCGCCATCTTGTCGAGGGGCCGCGAGAGGTCGGCCGCCATCTCAGCCGGGGTAGTAGCGGATTGGCTGGAGGTTGGGTGGGGCGGGAGGCGCCATGTTGACCGGGCGGCCGTCGTTCTTCTTCTGAAAGTTGGCGTTGTCGTCGTAGAACTGCATGTGCATCCGGCGTTTCTCGTTCTCGAAGTAGTGCCTGAGGTCGTCGTCGTCGCGGAAGAAGCTCTGGGCCGTGCCGGTGGGCAGCTGCTTGTTCTTCATCAGGAGCCCGAGAAGGTTGTGGGTCCTGGGATGGTTGATGTCGAAGTACTCGGTCTTGGTGGAGTGCTCGCCGCTGGAGGGTTTGAAGGAGTCATCCTCGTTGGACGAGGTCGTCGTGAAGGTCGGATAGTTCTCGAAGTTCTGATCCGTCCGGTAATCGGCGGAGTCGCGGTGCCGATGGGAGTGGGAGGCCCGGTGCGGGTACTTGTCGTAGCGGGGCCCATTGGCGTGAACACCCGACTGGCTGCTGGCCGAGACCTCCGGACCGGACGAGGGCCTTGGTCTCGTTGGCCTGGAGTTGCCGTTGTTGGAGCTGTACCTGGAAGGTTATATTATTGGAGACCGCACGTGTGGTAGAAGACTTAATTGGTGAAGCATTCGTTGGGAGCAAAGGGGACTTCCGCTTCGGCTTACCCCGGGTGGCTAAAAAGCACCCGTTAGAGGTATCAGTGAAAGGAATCCCGGAAAAAAAGCCCCGGAAAAAAAACCCAAAAAAAAGCTCGGAAAGAAAACTCCCCAAAAAATGAACACCGTCATTGAAGTCGATGGAAATTTTTTCCGGGGATTTCATTTCCGGAGTTTTTTTTCCAGATTCCCCTAATTATAAACGACGTAAATACTCTTTCGTCAACAAACACCACGCAACTATACACGAACATACGAACACACGAACACACGGACACACGGACACACGGACACACAAACACAATCATACACAATCATATGCACATACACACTCATCCACTCGTAGCAGCACAATAAGTTGTAGATTCATGATCAGCGGGAACAATTAATCGTATGGACTGCTAAGAAATAGAAGGGCAGACCCACATCGTTTTACATGCTAAATGGCGTGAGATACGCCCTTCTGTTCCTTAGCAGTCGATATAACAAATACCGAATTTTCCAAATATAGCAAGGTTTTTTCCGGGGTTTTTTTTCCAGGGGTTCTTTTTCGCCGACCCAGTGAAAGGTATTGTGGGGGAGGTGCTTGCCAACCGGTCTGTGCATGGATCAGGTGCACCTCGATTGAGGTCGGCCTCTGCGGGGCATAATATAGCGCAACATGAAAGTCGGTAGGAGGGATGTTGCGTATGCTCTTAATGGGCGAGAGACTTTCGGGTCAAGCATAAGCGGAGAGCTTCGTGCTCGATTCTTTATACATTATCTGTACCTGGAAGGTGGCCTCTTCTTGACCGGCTTGGGGGCGTCGTTGAAGGGGCTCTTGGAAACGAAGGAGTTCTGCTTGGGCGGCGTCAAGTAGTCGCTCAGTCGGTGCTTGGAGGAACCCGGCCTGGATGACGAGTGGCCCTGGTTCTGACGGCTCTTGGGGCGCGAGGTGTGCGAGGACTCCGATGAGGATGGTAGACTTTGCTTCACGGCGGCCTTGAACAGCTGCTCGATCGCGGCTACCGAGAGGCTCGGCTTCTTGGTGGTTGAGGATGATTCCGCGGTTCGTATCTTGGTCTCCGACTGGTGGGCCTCCAGGATCTCCTTGGCGGAGTAGTTGGGATCTGGAAGAGAAGCCTTGAATCGTTGGAGTTCACCGTTGAGCTTGATCAGGTCGCTCAGCTCGGATGCCGTGTAGTTTCCACGAGACTTTCTGTCGTTGTTCCACTTGTGGGTGTTGTAGATCGTCTTCAGCGACTCCTTGAACATCTCCTCGGCGTACTTGGCGAGGTCGTTGCTCAACCTCGGTTTCTGGATGAGTTCGCTCTGGGCGCCGTAGGTGTTCTTGAAGAAGTTACCGCCCGGTATGACGGGAACGAGATTCAGCTGGTTGGGGAGGGTCTCTGGCAGCTTGCTGTTCAGCATCGATTGGCTCTTCACGAGTTCGGCGTTCGGCACGAAGTGAATGGGATTGTAGAGCTGGCTGTTCTGGTTGTCCTGATTGGAGGCGTCGGGCCTGGTCTCGTATTTGTTGACCTGACTACTGTGCGACCCCATCTGCGACAAGGTACTGACGTACTTCTGAAGATTCGATGATTCATTGCTGATCCCACCAACAACCGCTGGTCTCGGTGTCAGGAAAGTCGCCACCGTGGTGAATATCGGGATCGGCGTTGTCAGGACCGCGGCCTGATACGGATTCACGTTGCCGTAGGGGTTGACGAAGGTAAGATCAACCGGACTGGGTTTTATATTTGGATTCCTGATCTCCACATTCTGCGTTCCCAGATTCGGCAAGTGGGCCTTCACCTGATTGCCACCGGATCCTTGTAGGGCATTCGCGACATTCGCGTTTGCATTACTGGTGCTACCAAGATTGTCATTAAGCCTGTAAACGTGCTGGTAAGGCGTGTTCCTGGTTGCCTCCTCCTTGGACCGAAGCTGCTGCAACTGCTTCCACGTGTTCTCGAAGATGTCGTTGGCTGCCTTGAGGATCTGCTGGTTCTGATTTCGGGTCCCGTGAGTCACGACGGTGGGGGTTAGGATGGTCTGTTGCTCCTGCAACTGAGCTGGCGCGGTAACGTAGTTCTGATTGTTGAAGTTGATCGGAATACCGTGGCCCGACTGAACCACCGTCGGGACTTCGTGGGCTGGTTGGAGATACTGCTTGGTGTTGGGCTCTTCATCTTGACGGTAGAACTGGTAGAAATCTTGGGGCAGATGAGGTCTCGTCATCTGCTGATTACCTTGATGCTCGTTGTAGTAGTTGTTATTAGTGTTGATGTTATTGTTGTTGTTGTTGTTGTTATGTTGATTGCCGTTAGGCAAATACTTATTGTCACCTGCATTGTTGGTCTTCTGCTGTTTCTCTCCGTTTCCCACGGCATAGGTGGCGGTGGCCAAGTAATGTCCGTCGGAATTTGGCCCAACAGTTGTCTTCCTTCGTGACTCTGATTCGGCCAGATTGTTGTTCACCGGCTGATCAGGCTGGGAGGTGCTCACGGATGGTGGGGTGTTTTGGATCGTCACCACTTGACTGTTTGGGTTTCCATGTTGGATCAGATTCTGCCCATGGAGGCCATTGGGATTGACGAGGATGTTGTAATTAGCGTGGCCGTTGTAGGCACCATTGACAGGAATGCTCTGAATCACCGGCTGAGGCACGACGAATTGTGATTGGACGGTCGGTGATGACGGATTGATCGTCAGATGATGAACACTTTGGGAATTCGCGGGTCGCGGTGAGACCGTGCTGTGGTAGTTCTGAACGGGTATGTTCTGGACGGTTGGATTGAGGTGTTGAAGGTTCTGATTGGCCGGCTGGGTGACGGTGAACACCGGTGAGACGGTGCCTGGCGAGTAGGTTGCTCGTACGTTGGAGGAGTACTTGTTGACGTTCATCTGCGGCACCAGTACAGCCTGGACATGGCTCTGATAGGTGTTGCGCCCGACGATGATGTCTGGAACGCTAGTGGACAGTACGTAGTTGCTGTTGATGGCGGTCGGGACGTTCTTGGCGGCGTTCGTCGGACGGGCGATGTTGGGGCTGACGACCGTCTGGCTGGTGCTCAGCACAGGTGTGGGGCTGCTGACGATCGGCGCCGCGGTGACGAAGTTCGGCACGTCGGTGAAGTCGAATCCCTGACTGTTGCCCAAGGCGGTCGAGTGGTCGAAGCCCGAAACGGGCACCAGGTTGATGTTGACCGGCACCAGAAGCTTGGGCTTGTCGATCTGGTCGATCTCGAATCCACTGGAGTGCGACACCTCAATGTTCGGACCGACCTGGCTCCACTTGGTCGGGCCCTTGCCCCTGGCAGACTGCTTCTTCGACCCACCACCATCGGTCTTCGCAGCACCACTCGACTTGAGGCTATGCTTGCGTTCCTCCGACTCCTCCTCCGACGTCGTCGAGTCACCGCTGTCGTCGTCGTTCCAGTAGCTCGGCTTGGCCTTCGGCCTGTGCACCTTGGGCCTGCTCTGCGAGTTGTGCTTCCTGGAGTCGCCCGACTGGTCGTCAATGGACTGTCCTCTGTGCTCCTTGACTAACCTCCTGGAACTATCCGAGCCGTAGGGCCTTCTTCTGACCTTGTGGGGCTTCTTGGGCCTCTCGGTCGCTTCCTGATAGTCCTCCCCTTCCTCGGAGTAGTCGACGCTGTCCTCGTTGCGATCGTAGCTCAGGCCGTACCGATCCTCAGAGTTCGAGCGGGCCTCGACGTCGTAAGCATCGGCCGCCTGCGCCTCCGGTTCACCGCGAACCTTCTGACTCCTGTAGTGATCAACGCTCGCGGCCCTGGGTGAATTCTGTTCGGTTCCGTACCTCACGCTCGTCTTGTACTCGCTCGGCTCGACGACCACGACGGGCTTGGAGTTGACGTGACGATTCTTCGGGCTCGCGGACGCGTGAGACTTGTATGACTGTCTCGTCCCGCTGCCGCCGCTCTCGTAGTTGGACCTCATCGACGGCGACGTTCTCTGATGGTTCACCGGAGCCTCGTCGTAGACGTCGTAGATCACGCCGCCGCTCTGCTGATGGAAGTTGCTCTGAACCTTCTCCGTCGTCTTGCTCTGACCGCCCGACGGTTTGGCGTTGCCATTGACGAACGAGTAGTAGTTCCTGTAGGTCTCGCCGTTCTTCGCCTCGTCCTCACCGTGGTACTTGGTGAGATACTTCTCGATCTTCTTGATCCTCTCCTTGGTCCGCTGGTTCTGAGCCGCGGTCCTTCCGCCGGTCGACTCGTCGGCCTCCTGGTGTCTTCCCGAATCGGTCGCTCCTCTGCTTTGATGCAGCTTGTTCTGCATGTTCTCGTAGAAGTCGTGGTAGTTCGCGATCGCAGGCGTCTCGTTGGTCACCTTGAGGATCTCGAAGTCGTTCTGGCCGTCTTGAGCGTCGAACGATCGGCGATCGGCGCCCGGCGCTCCGAGGTTCAGGAGCATCCTCGCCTCGCTCGAGAGGACCGGATCGGCGCGGAGGAGTTCATCGGCGAATGATCGGTTGGCGTTGCTCTCGAGGCTGTCGGGCGACATCGACGTGATGGGAACGAATCCGTTGGAGTTCTCATAGTGAACGCTCGCGGTCGTCGGCGTTGATTTGCCAGAATGTCGATGATTCTCGTAATTCAGGCCCAGGTTCTCCGAGGCCGTCGCTATCTGATCGAAAATATCTTCCACCGGCGGCTTCTCGGTCTCGCTCGACCTCACGCACGGCCAGCCGAGCAGTAAGAGGATCGCCTGGAAAAAAACAAGTGATTCGCGTTGATTTATTTCGTGTGATCTCGTTAATGAGACAACACATCGTGAAGATACACTATGTAAGCGATGTGAGGCGAACACATACGCGAAGAGAGAAGGCATCGCCGGAAAGTCGAGCAGACATTAACTGGATCTATGGTTATCCTACAACAAATTGATGCAAACGGACTAGTGTTTCAAGGGGATGACCCAGAAAAGAAAAGCAGACTGGAAAAGTAAAAAGATATCCAGTGGAACAGGCACACGCTTTACAATGCGAATAGGATCTGGATGTGCACGGAACCAAAACTATGCGGGACTTTCTCACAGTGCCGCGGTTGGTGGTGCAGCGTATGGATGCGTGCGTGTGTCTGTGGATCCTCTTCGGACGTATTCTGTGTGCGGAACGAACGATTGACTCTGCTAAAAGCTGTCGGCGAACGCTTCCTTACGAAATTAAATTCCAACCTGTGTTAGAGATATCGCAAGAAGCTTATCGAAATATATATACTTTTGTAGAACATATTTCGATTCGAGGTGTTTGCAGGTGTTTGCAGGTGTTTGCAGGTGTTTGCAGGTTTTTGCTGGTGTTTGCTGGTGTTTGCTGGTGTTTGCTGGTGTTTGCTGGTGTTTGCTGGTATTTGCTGGTGTTTGCTCGTGTTTGCTGGTGTTTGCTGGTGTTTGTTGGTGTTTGCTGGTGTTTGCTGGTGTTTGCTGGTGTTTGCTGGTGTTTGCTCGTGTTTGTAGGTGTTTGTTGGTGTTTGTTGGTGTTTGCTGGTGTTTGTAGGTGTTTGTAGGTGTTTGTAGGTGTTTGTAGATGTTTGCAGGTGTTTGTAGGTGTTTGTGGGTGTTTGTAGATGTTTGCAGGTGTTTGCAGGTGTTTGCAGGTGTTTGTAGGTGTTTGTAGGTGTTTGTAGGTGTTTGTAGGTGTTTGTAGGTGTGTGTGGGTGTTCGCGACTGTTCGCGACTGTTCGCAACTATTCACGAGTGTTCACGAGTGTTCGCGATTGTTCGCAATTGTTCTCGAGTGTTCGCAAGTGTTCGTGAGAGTTCGCAATTGTTCTCGAGTGTTCGCAAGTGTTCGTGAGAGTTCGCGCTTGTTCGCGATTGCTCGCGATTGTTCGCAATTGTTCGCAATTGTCCGCGTGTGCTTGCGAGTGTCTATGAGTGTTGGTAAGTACCGTTACTCGTCAAACAAAATGAAGTACTTTCCTATATATATACATCTATCCACACAAATAACCATCAAACAAGCAGCGGGCGGTTCTCGCGAAACTCAAAATAACCAGGACAAACGTGAGAGCCGTATCTCGTTGTACTAACTTTCCAGTGACACCTCTACAACCGCAGCTAAACTTTTGACTAATCGCCCGACATTCAGGATCTCAGAAGTTAATCGCATTCTCGTCATTACACTATCCTCTCAACCCTCGGCCCGATATCTCCTCCCTCCAGAACCACCGTCCTATCTTACTTACATGATGAATCAACATTTTGCCACCGCAGCACTTGACTTGCCACCCTACGCGATACTCGTACGGAAGTAACTCTCAACGTTATCTCCTCGAACGACGAGTTCACACTGAGTCGCGCGCGCACATTGATCGTTTCGAATTCGATTGGTTCGCTAAAGTACAATCGCCAGGTTTACGGTAACTCGTTCGGCGGGGAAAGATCGGTCACCGACAGCGAGCGCTTCTTCTCTCACACTGGCCGACTGTGTTCGGAGGCACCTTCGACGAGGACCTCCTCGCGAGAACTGAGCCACATAGTAGATACGCGATTTTCTTTATACACTCCGGTAACCAAGTGAAAAATATCGTTCTAAATATTATTCCCCTGTAGTCCGGCAACAGCAGTGGTAGAGACCAGCGGATACTTTCATTCGTGACACGCGACCGCAGCCGCAAAAGTCTTGTCCCAAAGGAGTAGCGGGCGTGCGCGCGGGCGTACCGAGAGGCGCGCTTGGTACACGTACATATATATATGTTATTACGGGGATCATCAACCGGAACACTTCCACGCTATCCAAGAACCAACTACGTCCACGAGCCTCCGTTCAAGCAACCCTCGCATATTACCGAGCCATCGGTGGTCGAAGATTTCACTCGATTAATTTCGTTTCGACATCCATAATGTACCGTTCGATTGACCTGCGACATCATCGACCGGGCTCGAATGATGCACTTCTGTTGATCGTTAAAAACCCATAAAATAATTAACAATAAAAATAATAATCGATTTATTTATTTATTTGTTTCTAAACCGATTGCTCATTTACAAAAAATATATAAACATATTTGTTTCAACAGTCGCATAGGTAATAATATATGCGACTTCATAATAATAATAAAAATAATAAGGTCCACAGGCGTGATTCCCGTGGACCTTCTGGCGTTCGAGCGCGACAGGATACACGGGAGGAGCGCGGACACGGGAGGAGCGCGGACACGAGACGACAGGAGACGATACAGACATGGCAACAACGCTGGACAGAAGGAACTACAGGCAACTGGACGAGACGACTGATAAAGGACCTGAGACCGTGGCTTGAAAGGGAGTTTGGGGATGTAAACTTTTACGTCACCCAGCTTCTGACAGGACACGGTTACTTTAGACGGTACCTCTACGGGATGAACAGAGTACAGAGCACACGTTCTTCGATGTGACCGCTGGACAACACTCAAACGGAGACTGCAGACGACCGTTGGTCCCATCACCCCAGACAACATTGTCGAGGTGATGCTCCATACAACAGAATGGTGGCACCTTGTTGCCACCTACACAGAGACGATACTCAGACGAAAAAACGCAGACGGCTGCCTCGAATGACAGAGCAGACAAACTGACGTGAGACGAAACGAATAG
>JAPYZC010003500.1:0-11901 GCA_030522665.1 Ichneumoninae sp. A BG-2022a | reverse complement strand
TTTTTTTCAACAATTTGTTAATAACATTTTGAAATTATTATTATGCAAAATGAATCTTTTCAGTGCCTATAATAAGTATGCATTTTTTCAGATTTTTATTACATTGGGAAGTGTTTGCAATTTTTGCCCGAATTTCTCGAATTTAGGCAAAATGAACACCACTCGCTCCATTAATGTCGATGGTTTCGCGCCAGAAAGGTGTATAGACTTACTTATACACAGGTTATACCATTAAGCGTTATAGATCTATATGTAAGCGATATATTTTGAGATATATGTGACCAATGTATCTGGTCGAGTATGAAGTTTTTTTTTTCTCGCAAAACATTGATTTATTGATTTGTTTGAAAGTAATAGACTGGCTGGGCTCAGTTACACAGTGACGAGAGACACGCGTCAACAACGTACAGTAATAGAGATAGGATAAAGCTGCTTGAACAAAAAAAATATACATCCTAAAATATTTGTTTACATATGAAATAATATATATGAAATATATGAATAATCTTGGTGAAAAATCGTGTACAGATAATGTCGGTGGTTTGGCGGTAAAAAGGTGTATAACTTGCTTATACACAGCCTGTATGGGCTTATGGCATTAAGCGATATAGATGCAATGTCAGCGATATATTTTGAGATATATGCGTCCGATATATCCGATCGAGTATGAAATTTTATTTTCCCGCAAAAAATGAATTTATTGATTTATTTGAAAGTAATAGACTGGCGAAGCTCATTTACAAAGTGACGAGAGACACACGCCCACAACGTACAGTAATGCAGATAGGATAAAGCTACGCGAACAAAAATATAAAGATATTAAAATGAAAATTTGGGTACCAATAAGAAGCGTAGACGAAACTCGAATTCCATTAAATTTATAAGTCCATATAATTTAGAAAAATATATTAAAAATTTTATATTTTTAATGTGTTCATGATATATTTTTCGCATATTCTTTTTTTTCTTGCGGTTAGTCATCGGCCACTTCGAGTGTAAGTCCTACTTGATGAAACTTTAACACAATATTCGTAAATTAATAATACATATTTGCGGCTAATTTTATGAATCGAAGTACGCTTTAATCAATTACAGTCGATCCGATAATTAACGCCGCGAGAAGAATTCGAATGGGCTGCTCCGTACACCGGAGAATAATCGGTATTCTGTCGATCTGGCCGGTGCGTGCTTCAATTAAACGGAACATCCAACCGGAAGCATGAATGTGTCGTGTAGCTATCGAGGAACGCTCGCTCACGAGAGGACAGCCACCTCTCTATCTGAATTTTTCAAATCGTTTTTTCTTCCTTCGGGCGTTATTTGTTAAAATCTGATTTCACGGCTCTCTTTCAATGTCGCTTCGCAGAGTTTCCTGATGCTCACGGAATAAAACAATATATTCGAAATACATTAAATTCACTGGTTTTACTAGACGAACGTATCAGTAATCCAAATTGTTATACACTTCAAGATACACATATGCAGAAATATATCAAAAATATTAAGATGTATGAAATATATTTTTATCGGTAAAAATATCTTTCATACATCACAGATAAATTTTTCGATACGTGCGACGTATACATTTTTCTCGCGTAGAAAACCTTCGTTACTCAGCCCTTTTTTCACGCTGATAGGGACCCGCCTGGTGCTGTGGACATAGCGCTTCTGTATTGACCCTCGCGCGCACACCACCGTAGCGTACCGTTTAGTGAACGTGGGTCAATTTGACCCCAGGCCCTCGTCCATTAACTTTTTTGGAAACAAATTTTGAGGTTCTTTTTTTGTAACAAAATTACTTAACCCTACGATCGCACAGGTAAAACATGAAATACCGCACAGTTAAAATACTGCCCAGCTCTGCTTAATATAAATACAGCGAAAGGTAATAACATATATATTTCTCATAATTAATTTCCAATGTTAACTCGAAAATGTGACTCTAGTAATGAAAGAACCTTGGACCACTCATAAAAACTATCTTACATACCGCGAAAATGGAAACAGTGAACGCTACGAACCGAATAGCAAAAAGTACTCGAGAAATACTTCAAGTACAAAAAGTACTTGACACCTAAAGTACAAAAAGTACTTGACACCTAAAGTGCAAAAAGTACTTGACACCTAAAGTACAAAAAGTACTTGACACCTAAAGTACAAAAAGTACTTAACACTTCGAGTATTTGTGATACTTTGTACTTTGAACTTGAAGTACTTTTTGGTACTTTGTCCAGCTCCGTGCCTTACTTATTTCTCCGTATGCGTAGGCGAAGGATACAAAGTTTTAAGTTATCGAATAAAGTGCTTGAAGTGGAAGCAAAAAGTACTTGATACTTGAAGTACTTGTGATACTTTGTACTTTGAGCTTGAAGTACTTTTTGGTACTTTGCCCAGCTCTGTTACTTATTTCTCCGTATGCGTAGGCAATGGAAAAAAAAAAGTTTTAAGTTATCGAATGAAGTCCTTGAAGTGGAAGCTACGCAGTATTTAAGTGTACGATTTTCTGGGGTCAGATTAGCACGCCCCTTGAGAACGATTATGGATAAAAACTGAACGGTTGTGAGGCATGGCCATGACGCGAGAGGCATAGCGGTTAACGAGAGGGGCGGTGACGAAAAAAATGCGCGCGAGATCGGATCGATCCCCTTTCGCGGTTTTGCGTCGACGCGCTCTCTCCGCGAGGGGATGGAAGGGTTCTCGCGCGCGCGTAATGTTTTCCCCTTCACGTAACTGGGGTTTCGTAGTCTAAATGGCGCGGTGGGGGGGAGAGGGGGGGGGGACTCTGTTCGCCCGGCGCGCGACCCCTTGGCCGGGCCGGGTCAACGCGTCAGAGACGTGTTGCACGCCCACGTGCTCGGCCATGCCTCGTACAAGCACAGAACGAATATATATGACTTATCGTTCATACCCGTAGAAACTCACGATATGAACGCTTTCTTCATTATTTCGTTTAGATTACTTCGAAAATGGTACTGAAAAATAAAAAGGCAAAATTGACATTTTTATTTTCGACGATCTAAAAGGTCCGGCATGAGTTTGTCCCAAAATGACATTGGATTCGTGTCATTCTGCAAGGGCAACAGAAAAAAACATGAAAACTATATTTCGTCCAATAATTTATGTGATCCTGCGACTTAAGGACAACAAAAATTGTAAATATACAAATTTGTTTTATCGCCCTGTGACAATAGGAAAAACAGTTTTTTTTTATTCCATCGAGTGCCCTACAGCGTGTATTTTTTTCCGTAAAATACGGTAGAATTTTTTCTTAAGGTGGGGGCTAAAGATTTACATAACTTGAAAATATTTTTAATCAATTTTTCTCTGAAAGGGTTTTTCATTTTATAGACTCGTTTCGGAAAAAATGATTTCAATATTTCAACTCTGTTTCTCTCGCGCTCATACGTGTTTTTAGACTTCCCTTAATTCCATCGGTGGGCGGAGATATAGCTGTAGGAAAATACCAAAAATTGCTGGTGTTAAATAAAACTGGCAAAAAAATGTTGCTATAAATGTTTTTTATATTATGGATAAACTCGGGTCAGAAGTTTTAAAAAATCTTATTTTCGCCCATGAATTATTAAGTTAATTAGCGTTAAATTAATCGTGATAGTGCTAGTGTTCCTAGAAATTGCCCGCTGCTGGCTTTTGGGATTAAAAAAAATCCATAATTTAAAGCCAAGAGCGTTGTACCCAGTAAGTAGAGTGTGTCCCGTCCTTCTTTTTGACCTATCGCGGGTCAAGCGCCGTCCCTCCCTGTTTATCGTCCACACTGTTCACTGCTCAATGGTTTATGCCAAAAGGCCTAAGCGAATTAAATCCACAGTGACCGCGATAAAACAAATTAATTTAGAAAAATATATTTTTTTTATTAACAAAATGTTTTGAAATTGTTACATTGCCATACCTAAGAACGAAAAAAGAAGTCCGGCCATACTTTGACCATAACCGGTCGCGGAAAGACAAGTAAAAGTCAGAACATTTTTGATCCCGATTTAAAGTGCCCACAGTGAAAATTATGTTTTTCCCTACGATCAGGGTGTCTCGTTCTCTGCTTCGAATAGTTTTTAACGGTACGATTAAGGTGGTCCTTGCGAATAGTGTTCGCTTCGCATAAGTTTCAGAGAAATGAGAAGGAATTGCAAACAATTCTCGATGGTATAAAAATCTTTAAAAAATCGAGCATATTAAAGGTGCTGAAAAGATTGATTTTGCGTAATAATAATTCCAAAATGTTATCAACAAATTACACAATCTAACTTTTTATTTTTTTAAAACGATTTGTTAATTTTTCTAAGTACGTATGAATTTTTTCAAAATTTCGTGTAATCTTTGAAACTTACGTTTTCAATTAATAAAAAACATAATTTTTTATTAACTAAAAAATTACACAATATACAGAAAAAATTTATACGTATTCAAAAAGATTAACAAATTGTTTTTATATGAAAAAAAAACTTAAGTTGCCGGGTGATTGGTTGAACAATTTTTTCCACTCATTTGGTAATAACATTTTGGAATTATTATTATGCGAAATCACTCTTTTCAGCACCTTCCATATGCTTGATTTTTAACAGATTTTTATTCCATCGAGAAGTGTTCGCAATTCTCTTTCAATTCTCTCTGAACTCACGTGGGCTCGGGCCGTCCGCTAGTGCTACCTTAAGCCCGTGTTGGAAGCCCACGTCTCTCCGTCCGGGCGGTCAATCGCCGGCACCGAAGTTGTAGAGGCGAAAGACGCGGAGATCGAAGGGAGAAAGAGGTCGGCGTTGACGTCGACGCAACAGACTCGCAGAGTCAGTGTAAGTTGCGTGGTGGATGAGGAATGAAAAGAGAAGCCGGAGAGGGCATCGCTGGTCGCCTCTCCGGCAGTCCGCGCTCTAAACAGAGCACACGCGGCAGCGAGTAAATCGTTTGATACGCCGGGAGTGCGCATGCGCCCAGCTCCCAGCTAATTCCCCTACCAGTGGGCCAGCCAGCCGCGTGGCGTGTGCGGCGTCCTGATCAATCTCCGCGACGTTGCCGGAGCAGCTACCACTTCTGACCCGGAGGACCCGGGTATGTTCCCCCACCACTTCGAAATCGAACACCCGGCCGGACAGGGAACTCTCTCTCTACCATTCTCTATATACCTCTTCCGTATTTCCTCCTGCACAAAGTTCTTCGATCCCCCACCATGGCGACTGCCACGCCGTCCCCGGTTTCCTCTCGCAGCACGTGGATACACTCGGACGCATTTAATTTTTCAAATCCCTTATCGACCTGTGGATTTCCACGGGCACGGCGCTCGATGGCGCATCCGTGACGCTGTTCCGAGGACTGGGGAGGACTCGGAGAAAGCCGGCTGGAATCGGCATGGGCGGCTGTTCAGAATGGCACCCACACGGAAACAAATGCATATGTGGCATATGACGAAATATATATCTATATTTGTAATATATTTTCGTCAAAAAATTCTTATATTTTGAAACATATATTTTGGCAAATATGTATCTTCGAATATACAGCAAGTCGCATGTTTGATGTTCTGATCATACAAAAGTGTCGAATTCAATATATTGGGAACAACATTTTTATTTACACTTTTTTTTTATTTCCGTGGGTGTATTTTATTGCGTATCTGAGGCGAAGCCCCTTAAGAACGCAGTGCACACAACAAAAAAAGAATAGAAGCAAGCGATAGAAGAGCTTTAAGCCTATAGATAGAAACAAATCGAAGAAACCTTAAACCATAGCTAAACTGATAAATAACATCAAACTAGGCCGGTACATCGAACTAATGGAAATAAACAAGTAAATAAGAAACACATATAATAAAGTAACCTTGGACATAAGAAAAAAAACTAGCTACGAAAATAAGCGAACGAAAAAGTCGAGGAAGCAAAGTCAACGTTAGGGAGTTGATGGAATAAAATTCTGGTCTGACGAGATATTCTGAGCAAATGGGACACTGCTCAAGTTTGTAGTTTAGTTATTTATTGTAAGAAAATAAAATAACTCAATGTGTGCAAGATGCCCGTGGGATGATGTTAGGTTTTCGAATGGCACTTTTTCATAGACGTTCTCGAGGATTGAAGGTCACCTTAGAACTCCGAATGTATTTATATTAATTTCATCACTTTGTTTTTTCCGCTCAATTCTAATCGGAAGATCGAGAAGACTGCTCGGTGTTCCCGTTCTCTCGATGAATTAACCTCAAAACGATTACTCTAGCGGATCTCGCGGATCGGGCGTCGATCTATTTTATTTTTTAATTATCCCCGTGACCTCGGTACGGAATCGTCCCGCGTGTGCAGCTCGCCAGGCGCTCTACGGACTATGACGTCGGCGTCGACGTCACGAAGCGTTCGCGGGTCACCTTGCGAGCGACTCTCTCGCATCCGGGCATTCGTTCGCCCGCCGCGAGATGGAACCGCCGACCGGGCGAGAGAGGAAGTGCAAGGTCGCGCTGATAAATTTTTCAAGAGTCCGCTGCACCCTCACCATCCACGGGACTCTCATTTAATTTCGTCCGTTGATATTATAAATAATAAATCGTCGATGCACAAAAACCCGCCCAACTTTTCATCGTCATTTCGTTTATTTATTTACGGATTTCTTTCCTTCACTTAATGATAAAAATACAATAGGAACGACAGTGGTGATCGAAGATTATGATAAGTTAAATTTAATATTTTTTCATTTCTCGCAAATACTCATCCGTCGATGTTGTCTGTCCTTTAACAGGTGCGAAGATGAGGAGAGAACGCAGCGAGCCGGATGACCTGTTTTGCGAAGAGAAGATGCTAATAATCGACGGTGAGTCGACGCAATACATATAAATAATAAGACGCTCGATAGTGTAGCAATGTTTTTTTTTTAACGATAGCGTTTCGCTCGATCGACTCGGTCGCCCCCTCCCCTTCGCCTCAAGCTCGTTTTCTTTTCGTCTTTACGACCCGAATGATTCACGATCGTCTGTGAATAAGCCGTAAAACGAGAGATAAATGAAAGAAGGATATGAAGGTAAAAAAAAAATGAAGAGAATAACCAAGAATCCCGCAGAAAACGGACGTTGAGGCAGAGGGAACAGCGGTAGTGAATCTACGAAGCACCGCCTCGATGAAAGGTCAGAAGCTGGCCACGTGACGCGCTCGAACGGCTGCCCTGCTAGTGAAGCGTTTTCGAGCTTGTGTAGTACAAGGGAAACCGTCTCGTCCGCGGGCGCTGTTACCTCGAAATGACCTTTGCCAATATACCCCCTCTCTTCCTCTAGTTCTTTTGTCATTGTTTCTTTTTTTTATCTCTCTACGCCATCATGGATTCGCATCGCACCTCTGTCGCGAGCGGTGGGTGGTAGGGATTCGATCTCTGACACGGAGTAGGCCCGGGTTTGATTCCCACCCTACACCCATGGAAAAACGTTCCGTGTGTTTTTCCGCGTTTCCCCGGTGGTTCGGAACCAGCATTAAGGGGAGGAGTCCTGATTTACAATGCCTAAAAAAGCGTTTTTCAGGTATTTTTTTAGGAGGAAAAAAAAAGTGAGCTATGTGAATTTAGAGATATGGTTTAATGTATATTGGAACTGTACGAAACTTTTTTTTTAACACAAAACGAACAACAACTGCATAGTTATTGGCCGATTTATCGCCAAGTAGTTTTGTGTAGTTTTCAATTGTGGGGAAAGATGCGGCTCGTAATTCTTGATCGAAACAAAAAAAATCGAATATATTTTCAATTGTTACATATTTTTCTTCTATGTGAACCTCGGAAAAGCAAACAAAAATCGAAAAATCGAGATTTTATTCAGCTTTGAAATAAAAAAATGTGTTTTTGAGAAGGAATAAACAACGTTGACTTGCTATAAAAATTTAGTACCGAAAAAATGAGCTTTGATTTAAGCCGATAGGTCGCCTAGTTTTTTTGTTACCACGCCCATCAATTTAGAAAAATAGTAACCAATAACTATGCAGGCCAATAGCTATGCAGTACTTTGTTGTATTGTGTCGAAACAATTTTTTTCGTACAGTTCAAATATACATTAAAAGATACCTCTAAATTCACCGGGCTCACTTGTTTTTTTCCCTCCTAAAAGAAATTCCTAAAAAAAAAACTCTTTAGGCTTTGTAACACAGGACCCCCTTAAAAAGTGTAGGTCCAGGCTTTCGCAGTCTTCATAATTACAACGCAACCTTAAAAAGTCAAATTAGTACGTGGACGCATGGCAGAAGTCGCCATTGTTATGTCAGGACCGAGTCCTAGGCACAAATTTGCATTTTTTATATAGTTTTTATTTGCACCTTTCTCGTCGCATTGTGCGCCAGTCCAGCGGCTCTGCATTTAGCGTCTGCAATTAGCCTTTTTCACTGACTCCCCATCTATAGGTATATAAATATACATAAACGTGCATGCGAACGCCAGTGTATGCAGCGTCGTCCACTTTGCGACATTGTCGGTTTGTTCTTCACGTAACTTCGCTCGGGTATAGACGTGGCATCGCTTCGAGCGAAAGAAGCGTCGGCGCACCGATTTCTAGGCCAGCCCCGAGAGAGAAACAGTTCTCTCAAACTCCGTCGGTTACATGCACAGAGACCTACGGTTACCGAAGTTCCAATCGGGAGAGCGTCCGGCGCGTGACTGCAGTGCGCGAGCGCGCGCCCCGGCCACGGGGAGAAACGTTTTCTCTCCGCAGACTCGTTCGGGATACACGTGACTCCCTGCGCGAGTCAGCGCCGCCCCGGCGTATCTTCGCGGACGATTATCGCAATGGTTTGTTCGACGAGACGGTTGTGTCCCGTGACATTGTCAGGCACAGCGATGACGCAGTTGCGGGTTTCGTCGATCGAACGAATGTACGAGAGAGTCTGCCGGGGAGATAAAGCCGTTCGCACACAAAACCACGCACGGAACACAGTCCAGCCGTGCCGAATCCGCGCACAGCCGTGATTGGCCGACGCTCGCGTATTGGTGTCCGATTTGGCCCGATCGACTGGTCTCCGTGTGACGGAAAACTGCAAACGTTGTTTTATGTGCGAGCACCTTCAAACGTGCGAGTATCGAAGCGAAGTAATTGACGCGTCGTAACCTGCCCGGCGTTCCGGCGACGTGCCGGCAGCCGTTGCGGGGAGACGAACCGGTCGGCTCGCGGAGGGAGGGGCGGGAGGGGAGGGGAGAGCGCCATGCGAGAGCGAGGGCGCGAGAGGAGCGACGGAGGCGCGCGCGGAGGGGAAAGAAGGAGAAGCCGGCACCGCGCGCGTCATATCCTCAGGTTGGAGAGGGCGGCACTTAAGTTTAGACTTCAGTCGGCAATCGCGACTCGCGTCGCGTCGAGAGAGCTTTCTTTCATTCGTCGATCCACGACTCTCGAACGATTAATCCCGGAGAGACGTCGCTGTCGTCGGTCCTCGCGAGCAAAATTACCCAAACGCTCATCGACGATACATAAAAACAAAACAAAAAAAAAACATAATAATAACGAGAGACAAACAATCGATGGATTTGCATGCGCGATACAGCGAGAACATAAAGAATTGCAGTGGAAACGCCATTAATCTGCGACGAGGAAAGTAAATTGAAAACAAGGAAGAGGCCAAAATAATGAGAAACAGTTGTCAGTACTGAGAGTTCGGTTCGCTTCCGTTACATTCGCACGTGACTCGTACACTTTTTTTTTATTACTTTTAACTCTTGCCAGACGTTGCAAACGATTGGGTACTTTTTTATTTTTCGCACCCCCTATCGACAACTCGTCGCCAGCTGTTCAGTCCACATTCTGACAGTGTTCGCAAACGGAAAAAGTTCCTGCCCGAAAGTTTCAAGAGACCAGCAGAGAATCCCTGAGTCCCCGGATTTATGTTCGCCAAGTGCCACCGTATTTTTTTCCGGTGACTCGCGCAGATCCGTCACAGTGAAGTTGCCGAGTGTCGCGACTGTGCGGTACACATTTTTCGTGATCGCCGTCGATCGTAAACCGTAACGGCCACACCGTGCAAAGAAGCAACGAGCGAGAGAGTCGACCGCACCGAAGGAAGTAATATTTATTCTTCGAAGGTGGCAGCGTTGGGCACGGCGCTGCGGGAGAAGCCGGGCGTTTCAAAGGTCGTCGCTCGCGAGCGATAAAGGAAGATAAAGGACGCGGTCGAATATCGCGCCTGAGACCGGGCCGATGCGTACGTGCGCCGAAGCCTCTATCGCGGGCTCGATTACGCGCACTTGACGAGAGTCGATAAAGCGTCTTCGCACATTTCTCCTTACTCCTTACGTGCAATTCGAAACAAAAAAAAGAAAATCACGCGAGCCGTGCAGAGTCGCGCAGGAGGGTAGGGGCGGGAGGGGGGGGGGGGGACAAAGAATGTATTCAGCCTGAACAGCCTATCCAATCACAGTAAAGGAGTCTATTATATAACTTTCAAAGAGGCGCACACTGAAGTTGAAGTAGAGGCACTGTTAACGGCCCGGGCGGCGGGGCAAGCGTAAAAACATTGAGAATCCTCGTCGTGGCGATAACGGCGAAGCGCCCCGGAGTTAATGGAAGCGTCGACGATACCGCGGAGTTACAAAGTGTTCAAGGTAATCGGCGGTTGAGCCGGAGAAAAGAAAGACGTAGACCGGGAACGAGGAGTGAAAAAAAGAAACAACAAAAAAACGTAACAGCTATAATCGAAGAAGCCCCGTGCGCCGTCTTGGGTCTGAAAATAGAACGCTGCCAAATATCACGTTCGCCCGCTTGCAGTGCCGTGTTACAGCGGATAATCCTCCTCGGCATGAGTGCCGGCGGCGAGCAACAAGTTTCTCGGGTGCGCCGGTGAGAGTCCAAAGACGAGTTCAATAGTACCGAAAAATGGGAGTGCTGCTGATGTCGGAGGGTTGTCCGCCTGCGATCGACGATAACAAGAACCACCGTCAGGAAGTGCACATGAATCTTAGCGTGATTAAGACAGCGGTCAACGCCGGCCTGCCGGTTCGGAACGGCAGCAACGACAATGACAATTCGTCGAACGGCAACAATAACAATATCAACAATGGCGTGAGCGTCGTTGCGATAAATCCGAATTTCGCCGGTTTCAACGACATCGAACCGTCGGCGCGGGAATCGATCATTCTCCCGCCGCCGGTCTTGCCCACCGTACGGTGGACACCGTCGACGCCGAAAAAAAAGTGGATCCGTCATTACCTCCTCGGTGAGCATACACGGTACATAACACCTACACGCGGGAAACTTGGATGTAGCCGACGATGTGATTGAGTGTAGGGGGGACCGGGGCAGAATGGGGAAGCTAAGAAGTAAAACCTGCTACAACTATACCGATACCATATATTCATTGGTTTTCACACAAAAATTGTATTGACATTTTAGAAGGATGTTTAAAAAAAAAAAAAACCATCTGGGGCAAAATGGGGTACCCTTCGATTTGACTCGCGGCAACTTTTGTCAGCTAGATACAAAAAGTCCTGATAACAAGGCAGTCATGACAGCGAGACAGTCATGACAGCTAGACATTTCTAACAGCGAGACAGTGCTGACAGCGATAATTTTGGGGTACCCCATTTTGCCCCGCTGCCCCATTTTGCCCCGGTCTCCCCTACATAGGGGAAACCGGGGCAAAACGGGGACGCTAAGCAGTAAAACCTGGTACAATGATACCGAAAGCGTAGGTTCATTGTTTTTCACACCAAAATTGTATTGCCACCGGTTTTGAAAGGTTTACAAAAAACCATCTGGGGCAAAACGGGGTATATGTCCCCATTTTGCCCCACGTCCCCGTTTTGCCTCGGTTTCCCCGTAGACCGGGACAAAACGCGGACGCTAAGCAGTAAAACCTGCACTGTAAAAATAAATTGTAAATTTAATGTACTGGAACTTGAAATTTGCTAACATTACTCATATTAATTAAACATGAATGTACTTTGCTGGGAAAATAA
>JAPYZC010003499.1:0-22886 GCA_030522665.1 Ichneumoninae sp. A BG-2022a | reverse complement strand
TTTATTTATTTATTTATTTATTTATTTATTTTTTTATTTATTTATTTATTTATTTATTTATTTATTTATTTATTTATTTATTTATCTATTTATTTATTTATTTATTTATTTATTTATTTATTTATTTATTTATTTACTTATTAACTATTTATTTACCAACCCTTTTGGAGACAATATTAATATACCGTCCAAACGTAATTATGGCACTTGGGAGAGTTGTGCACTCGTACATAGGGGAGAGTGGGGCAAAACGGAATAGTGAGGGAAAAACTCAATTTTCCAATAACTTTTGGATGCCCCATTTTGTCACAACGATACCATCCGGATTTTCAACCCCGTTTTGCCCCATGTACTACCATCGCCACCATCCAAAAGTTATTGGAAAATGACACTTTGTCTCATTATCCCGTTTTGCCCCGCTCTCACCTATCGATTCTCTAATCGTTATCAGTAGTGGTAGTAAAAGACATTCATTGACCTCCCATATAATGCTAAATCTTTTTTTCTTTGGAATCCATATTTTTCACATAATGCCATATAGTGGGCCAATAGGCCATAGACCGAAGTCCTTCAGCCAGGTTGTTCCCGATGCATTGGGTGCGGTGCTTTATAATTTGACAAACAGTGCAAATTTCGTAATGTTAGTTGAAAACAAACAAAACTCTTAAATATTCACGTACACAGTAAAACAGTAAACTTCTTTTCATGTTACTTTTACAAAAAAAATCTTGTCCATTTTACAACAATGTCCGTCAATTTTACAAATATTTTTTGTGTCGTTTACAACAAAATAATTGTGGACGTTTATGGACAAAAAAGGTTTGTTAAATGTACAAATCTTTTTACTGTGTATTATTGCTTTTATTGCCTCTTTCAATTGGTTTAATATTTGGCTCAGAGATGACGTTGGAAGTTTCGTTTTCCGCGGATTCCCGGAGGGATCGTGTTGCAAAGAGGGGTTCGAAATGATCTTCAGCAAATTTCGTGCTGAGCATTTTTGCTCTTTCAATAATGGGATGCACTCCTGTTTTAGCCTAAAGCTAATCGTTATCAACAAAAATAATATTACGTTGGAAGAGAACAAAAAATGAATTTTTATTATTTCTATTTTTATTATTATTATTATTACCAAAAAAAATGTAATCATTGAATGTTTCTTCGCCGGACAGAGATTGGTCGAAAATTGAGATCAATAAAAAAAAAATATTAATATTTTTAATGTTTAAACGACTGGATTTATCTTCGACGGACTTCTCGACATGGCGAAGTGCAACAATTCGCTGATCGAATTGCCGTGGTTTTGACGAAAAGATAAAACGGTTGTGTCTCTCCGGAGATGACGGGGCTTGAACATGCTTCGTACGTCGGCCCGAATGCTCCGGCGGGTTCGTTCATGTTTTCACATCTTATCAGAACGACCGTATTTAATGTCACACCTGTACGAGAGCGGCGAATATTATTTACCGTCGGTCGGTACGGGCTTGAGGAAGGTTCGAGATGATAAATTTACGACGGGACGCTCGAGCGAAGGCGTTCGAAGGTCGGGGTTTTTAATGTGTGAGATAACGACTCGTATCTCACACATTTCAGTCGTACAAATAGCGTACGACTGAAACGTGCCAAGTCGTCACAGGATCGAACTGTGTATCGACGTCGCTCGATGTTTCTATTTAAAACCGAACAAAAAAACGTCGATTTTTCTTTTGTGCAAACAAAAATCGTAGCCATAATTGGCTCATTGTTGGACTTTCGTCATTATTCGAATCTCGTTGCACGATGACAATTCTTTTTATTTCTTTATGATTGTCATTTTTTGTTTTGTTTTGAAAAACGAGAAACAAAGGACGTCATCCGATTTGCAATTCAATGCGACATTGTTCGATTCACTAGAGGACATTGTCTCGATGTTCCTGCATGCTGTTCAGAATCGCATTCAGAATTTTAAGAAAAAAAATTTTAAGTGACTACCGACAAATGTTCGAATTGTGTCTCGATACAGTAAGCTTTGTCTAAATACCGCGTGACCAAAACCAACGGAGCGTACTTTCCTGTGACTTGACACGAGTCAATTTCGAATAATGAATCTATCGTCCGTTTTATTCCCACGGTAACGTCCCAATAAAAAATTCACCCCGGAATAAAAAACAGAAAAAATATCGATTATTTCATATGCAACAAAAAAATTATATCGCTCTAGCTCCGCCTTTTTTCTGTCCCAACTGTCCAGGAGCAAATTTCGGATTTCCATTGGCTAGCAAAGTTTCGCTTATAAAAATAAGTTTAAGACATTTCATAAATGTCTCAATCTTCCAAATTTAGGTATTTAAGAACACAAATTTAAGACGTCTCTTAAATTTCTTAATCTTGTAAATTAAAAAATTTAAAAATAAACATTTAGGACATTTTGTGAATTTCTTAATTTTCCAAGTTTACGAATTTAAGAATACAAATTTAAGACGTTTCTAAACTTCATGCCTCTCTAAACCCGCCTTCTTTTCCTTCCCAAATAACCAGGAGCAAATTTTGTTCGAGTTTTCATTGGCTAGCAAAGTTGCACTTATAAAAATAAACTTAAGACATTTTTTAAATTTCTTGCTCTTCAAAATTTAAGAATATAGGAATAGAAATCTAAGACATTTCTTAAATTTCTTGCTCTTCAAAATTAACCAATTTAAGAATAGAAATCTAAGACATATCTTAAGAGTCTTAATCTTCCAAATTGAAGAATGTACGAATACAAATTTAATAAGTTTCCAAAAAGCATCTCTCTAACCGCCTCTTCTCTGTCCAAAATCCCCAGGAGCCGTTACAGAGCGGGCCCGGTGCGAAAGATCCGTCGTCGCGCAGTTCTGAAGAACGGCGAGTGCAACGTTCTCCAGTCGAGGATATCGCGCCGTTCGTTGCGTTTCCTCCAGGACATCTTCACGACGCTGGTCGACACGCAGTGGCGTTGGACGCTGCTGTGTTTCTCCTTGAGTTTCGTCCTGTCATGGTTGGGTTTCGCGGTGATATGGTGGCTGATAGCCTTCACCCACGGTGACTTCGACGAGAAGCACATGCCGGGCGTTCAGATCCAGAACGGTTGGACGCCGTGCGTCTACAACATATTCTCCTTCACGAGCTGCTTCCTCTTCTCCATCGAGACCCAGCACACGATAGGCTACGGCAGCAGGTCGACGACCGAGGAGTGTCCCGAGGCGATCTTCGTAATGTGCGTCCAGAGCATAGCCGGAGTGATGATCCAGGCCTTCATGGTCGGAATCGTCTTCGCCAAGATGAGCAGACCCAAACAGCGAACCCAAACCCTGTTGTTCTCCAGAAACGCTGTGATCTGCCAACGCGACAGCGAACTCTGCCTCATGTTCCGGGTGGCCGACATGCGAAAGTCGCACATTATCGGCGCCACGGTCAGGGCCCAGGTGATCCGGACCAGGACCACCAAGGAGGGCGAGACTCTCTCGCCGAACCAGCACGAGCTCGACGTCGGCACCGACGGACAGAACGGCAACCTCTTCTTCATATGGCCGACGACCATCGTTCACAAGATCAACGCCGACTCGCCGTTCTTCAACATGTCGGCCGAAGACATGCTCACCGAGCGGTTCGAGGTCGTCGTCATCCTCGAGGGCACCATCGAGTCCACCGGGCAAACCACCCAGGCGCGGTCCAGTTATCTGCCGCAGGAAATCCTCTGGGGACACAGGTTCGAACCCATGGTCTGCTACTCCAAGGAACGCCAGGGATACGAGGTCGACCACTCGCTGTTCAACAGCACTGTCCAGGTCGACACTCCTCTTTGCTCCGGACGCGAGCTGGCGGAATTCTACAGGGTTCAGGACGATCTTCGTCATGGAACCGGTAGGTGGAGTTTAGGAGCGGGCAGACCGGGAGGAGGTTTTTTTTTATTTGTTTGAAAGGGCTCGCTTGTGAGGAAAGACCGATCTATCGATTTTATGGGGTTTTTTATTTTGGGCTCAGAATCGATTGTACTTGGGCGGAAATATTCAAGGCTTTACAGTGAGAAAAAGGATTGGTTGAATTAAGCAACTGCGCGGTGAGATGCGATCCAAGGTGTATTTTGTTGGTACAACAAAAATGTTTGTTTCAGACAACAAATTTTGGATAAATTGAAGCAAATAGTCGTTTAACAAAGCAATGCTTTATTTTTACTAAACAAATAACAGCTTTGAACTATTTCACCGCGACTTTTGGTTAATGCAACCATTTTGTTTTCTTGTTTTTTTTTTAGTGCCCTATCGCGAATTTTTAGAAGAAAAGGTAGAACGATTCTGCACAAATTGCAATCATCACAAGGACTATTGGTTTTGTCTATCTATAGTCCGGCTTGAATTGTTTCCCCGAAAATTCGTGTGATAAAATTTTTGGTTTTGTCAAATTTCAAGCGAAGACTTTTAATTTGAAGAAAAGGTAGAAATATTTTGCACAAGTTACAATAATCGAAAAGACCATAGACCCTGCATATCGATAGATTGGCTCAGATTAATTTCCTTAAAAACCCTGTGATAAAATTTTTTTGAAATCAGATTTCAATTGAATTAAAAAAAAGGTAGAATTGTTCTGCACAAATTGCAATAATCAAAAGCCCGTTAGACTGTAATTATCCATAGATTGGTTTGGATTATTTGCCTTAAAATTGGCGACATGGAATTTTTGTCTATTTCACATTGAGTCGGAAGGGTTGAATTTAATAAATTAACTAAATCGGCTGTGTGATTAAGAGAAGCGGGTTGTCCGAAGAGACGCGAATCCTTCGCTGACTCAGCTCTCAATTGATATTCTAGATAGTGCAATTACGACACCGCGGCTTGCATTTGCAAATTGATACGTTGGAAACGCGCTGCGAAGCTCCTCCTCGGGAATCGATTCGAGAACCGAGCAGGATAATATATGTGCAGCCTAGATACCTGCGTAATTTGCATGTCGCGCTGTCGCTGGCAATTGCAATGTTATTTTCTTTGCTCGATGGTACGAACTGTGTGAGGTTTCGCGTCTAGGCTGATTAGCAGCAAAGAAAATACAGCACGAGTTTGCACTGTTGATTATAGTGAAAGCCTGTGGGAATTGATCGGCGTCGGGCGATCGAGTTCGCTGTCGATAAACATTTTCACGTTTCCAAACCGTTTACCCTAATCGATATCCCGAACTGGCGATTAACACACGCATGCTCACTCGCTACTTAGATTGTCACGGTGCTTCGACACGCTTCACATCATTCCACGTGTAGCTTAGGTCCGTCTTCTGGACACATGCTTTTCCCAAATTCTTCGCTCGTTCGAGCTTTCACTGGGTAGCAAAGTTGCACGAATAAAAATAAATTTAAGACATTTCTTTAATTTCTAATTTTAGAAATTGAAGAATTTACAGATTTAAGACGTTTTATAATTTTTTATTAAAAAATTTAACACTACAAATTTAAGACATTTCTTAAATTTTCTTAAATTGAAGAAATTTCTTAAGTTTAAGACATTTCTTAAAATTTCGTAAAATTAAGACACTTCTTACATTTTCTCAAATTTAAGAGATTTCTTACATGTTTTTTAAATTTAAGATATTTCTAAAATTCGGAAAAAGTCTTAACTTTTCGCAATGTATATAGTAAAGTTGTCCAACTCTGATACCCGGTGGTGTTTGTCCGATCCTCCCGCTTAAAATATCTTTCCCCGTGAAGTCGCGTTAGCGCTGTTCCCCATTGTGGTCTGATCGTTATTTGGTGCTGGTGTAATCGTAGATGGAGTCAGCCTGAGGAAAGTACCTAGCGAGCCGAGAACCGCGCCGGTCATACTGACGACGTTGAGTCAGAGCGACGGTTCGGGATATCTCGTACCACCGGGCCAGCAAGGACCTCACTCTCCGGGATCGTCGTCGCCGAAACTTCACATTGACATTCCACTCATCGACGACGTCCAAGGAGTTTAGAGAAAATTAAACGTAAATTGAACTCGAAAACAAGTGACAAGACTCTAAAAAAAAAAATCAACGCTAAGAAAAGTACGAAAAGAAAAAACACAAAGTTCGCCGTAACGTGCATGTCCCTGTTTACGTCCTCGGGGTCACAGAATGCTGTGCAGTGGGATCGATATTAACAATCTACCGTCATTGATTTAAGGCCGTTGGAGCACTCGCGAAATTACATTAAAAAAATATTCCTTAAATTGGTGGCTATTTTACAAAGAGTTGGATTAAAAAAATCAAAAATTTGTCCAACCTCCTCAGAGAATCAATTCAACTGCTTTGCAACATTCTATCCAAGAGAAAAACAAATTTTTCACCGTAAAAAGGTGTTTCGTACATAAAACCCCAAATTTCAAAATCAAACATTCGAACAGTCGTGTTTCACCTAGTTCTACAAAAAAATTGTTAATGTCACACAGCTTTTTGCCTTCCGGAAAACGTGTATTCAAGATTCCTCAAAGAAACGTGTTCAAGTACCAAAGTGGCAATTTCCCAAACCGAAAGAAAATCATTACGATTTACGATCCGTGCTTCAACAGCCTTAAGCCTAAGCTCTCCGTCTCTGTGGTTACTGTTGGTATCTGGGAAAGGTGTAAAGAAGAAAGTTTCCTTCCAATCTTCCGAAAGGTGTAAAAAAGAAAGTTTCCTTCCAATCTTCCGAAAGGTGTCCCAAAGTTTAAACCGCATTGTCCTCGGTGTCCGATCGAAGGAGAACTCGATGACCGCCGCGGCGATAGGATAGCGAAAACCCAAAAGCCCTAGTCCTAAGTGTCAGAGTGTGAATTCCAGGTTTCCTAGTGGACGAGGATGGCCTGTTGTTGGATCCTTACCACGAGATCCACCACAACCACTACCCGCACGGTCACAATCACCGTTCCGCCACGACCCACATAATCCGAGCTGAGAGTACCAAGAGCGACAACAGTCTGGACGAGCACAATCCATCCCGACCCTTCTACCGGGACGTCCACAACAGCGTCCCTCACCCAAACCAGCGGGAAATCGGTCAGTACAAGATAGTAGAAGTGGATCCTGACGCCATCCACGTGATCGGCGACGCGGAGCTCCAACATCTTCCCGAAGCGGTCAATCGCGAGATTCTCAAGAACAGTCGCGAGATCGTCTACGAGGAAGACCCGCGAGAAACCGAGATGACCAAGGAGGAGAGTCGTTCATCCCCCAGGTCGCTGAACCATCCGCCGAGGCGCAATCAGCCCAGAAACCACCAACACCCAAGTCCGGATGAGGAGAAGCGTTCCCTGAACGATTCCCGGCGGAATCTGACCAGCAGAAACTGCCCACCAATCGCGGACGACGGGTCCATCGAGAAGAGGTGGTTCGACAAGCGGAGTTTCGCGCCCAACGAGGAAGACAAGAACGCACCTAACGGATCCAGGCCCAACCTGAACGGTTCCAAGAGGTACCTCTTGCTGGCTCTGGACAAGAGCGACGCTTGGAACGGAAGTGCAAAGAACCTCTACGTCGGAAGCAGGGAGAACCTCGACAGCCGAAGACACACCGGCAGCAGGGAACGTCTCAACGTCATCAGACGCAACGTGGTTGGGGTGAAAGGGTCGAAGGAGAATCCTGAGCTGAGGATGAGGAGGAAGGTTCCCGAGGTCGCCGGGGATTCGCCTGGCGAGGCTCATGTGGAGATCGAGATCGAGAAACCACCCAGGAGGATCTTGGGACTTCCGGATTTGACCACCACCAATGATCGCCAATCCGGAAGAGCTCCTTTATCGGCGGATCCTGGCGATCCTTCGCCCAGCGAACTCATCACCTCGACCCACTCCGAATCGGTAATGACGCCCGAATCCGGATTCGCGGAGAGCAACAATTCCGGCTCCAGCCCGGAAACCATCAGAAAGGAGCCCAGGCTTCCTGGGAATTCCGTCATCACGAGGAACCGACGGAGCTACGAACACGCCCAGCTGCAGGACGTCAACGAGGCCCTCACGAACTCCAGCAGCGACACCGGATCTTCGGACAGCGACTCACCCGAGCCGAAGGAACTCAAGTCGCCCGGAAGTGTTTCGAGACAAAGTCGCGCGGGAAAAGACGACAAGAGACAGACTGTTTCCTACACGAGTGTCTGACGATAGTGACAAAATCGACTGGTGAATAGCAGAAAGGTGGATCTTTTATCCCCAGTTAAACATAAAAACTATATGGATTCTTGTGACCATGTTTTTTTTCTGTGCCATCGAAGAAAGTACATTCTAAGCTCAACGATTTTTTTTCAGCATTTTTTTTTTTAGAGTGTTGTGTTATGCGAGATAGTTTGAAGTCCGAGAACTGGCGGATTCAAATTGTTGATCGACGTGCAGGTGGGTCGCACTGTTCTGTTATTCAACGGTCGAGATTGGGGAAAAAGGAGCGAAGGAAAAAGTTTCGGTCAGTCATCGATCAGCAATCGGTGCGATCAAAAGAGCATCGATGAATGAGCGATTACCGAACTATAGGGAACATGGAGCTCCGCAAGACTTCCACTTCTTTTTCCTGCTGTTTTCATGCTCATTATGGTTCGATCAAACATAAGGTAAACCGCCCAGTTTGTGACAAGGCTACATATAGCATAGTCGGCTCCCCCCACCATTTGATATGCAACCAATGGGGCACTGAGAAAAAGGAACAGTAAATGCAACAATACTGACTCTGTACGAACGCTTACATTACACCCAGAAAAAAAATTTATTTGACGACCACCGTTTATTTGGTATAATTAAAATATTTATTTGATTTAAATAGATATTTATGTAAATTAAGTAAATAGTTACTTAAATGAAACAAATATGTATTTAAATCAAATAAATATTTTACTTAAACCAAATAAACAGTGGCCGTCAAATAAATTATTTTTCTGGGTGTGTATAGTTGCAACAGTGACTGCAACAGTAACAGTTGCAACGTTTACATTTTATAGTTGCAACAGTGAAAAATTAATTATTAACAGTGAAAAATTTATTAATTTTTCTCAGTGGGCGCTTTCGGGACGTCACAAACTGCGACACTTGGTCTGCCTTGTTTATTCCCATGGTTTTAGACGCTTAAAGTGAGAGAGCTGCGTAGAAGTGTCACAAACTGGCCCTTCTACCTTACCGATGGGTTTTGACAATTTTTTTCTTTTTGAAAAAAAAAATGCCTAAACCAGTGATTTCTTCCAACACGAGTCAAAGCCCTAATAGGGATAACTCGTGAGATTAACTTGTTGATAGAATGTGAAGATAAAAAATCTTTGCAAGCCGAAAGTTGTGTTAGACATAACGAAAAAAATTTAATCTGCCAACTCCGAACTGTGGGTAGCGTAAAATTAATTCGTAACGATAATAAACAAATATACTCGGCCGCTGGACGGTCAATGTATGAGGAATTGTCCGGGAGGGGTGGAAATTAATTTAGCGGAAGACTATAGGCAGCTGAAACGCGCATTTCAATTAACGACCCGGCTGTCGACTGCCGAACCGGGTCGAAAATTTTCACGAATCGTTTGCATGAATTTCCATATGCACGCTGGATCTTTCGATAATTTTTTTTTTTTTTTTTTTTTTAAAGAAGATTATATCGTAGTTCGATAGTCGATGCGTACTCGTCGGTGTGACGTAAGAGTGTCGGGAGAAACTATCACAAAAGTATCTTCCGTACTATTAATAAATGGTAAAAAAAATACATAAAAAAAAGAATTTACGTCGAAGATACACGATTAGTGTGTTATCGATTAGCCCGATTGATAAGAGGGAGGAGGGGAACGGGAGAGTCTAAATAAAATGGCTCTTTAGTATAATCGAGGTATGAACGCTTACCTTGCCAGAGCACGCTACCTTTTATCAACGAATACAACAACAAAAAAACGTACTGTATATAGACGGCATTGTGATTTCTAGGCGTTATTTATGAGAATGATATTTTGAATAAATATTAAATTGTAAAGAACAGTGCACGAATTACTCGTTTTAGTCCTTTCGCAGCGGGGAACGAAGACGAAGGCCAAAGTCCTTCCAATAAGAGCGTTAAGATAAGGAATTTTTCAGTCAACGACTGGTGAGTTACTTTGCACCGAAGCATGGTATATCCGTCTTGAAATTGCGTTCCCGGAAAAAATATTAAATTCGCCCTAAATGTCTACATTTGCCGAAAAATATTAAATCCACGATAAATATGCCTGATAAGCATCTACACACTGATAAAAAAATACGGTCGAATCAACTAAGATTCGGGCAGGGACGTTCAACTAAATATTTTGTTGGTATAGCTAAAAAATTGGTCAGTTCAACATTTGTTGGGTGATTTCACAAAAATATTTTTGAGTCATTAAAATATTTTGTTCGACCAACAAAATATTTATTTGAACGCCCCTGCCCGAATCTTAGTTCATTCAACTGTACTTTTTTATCAGTGCATTTACGAAAAAATATTAAATCAACGATAAATATCCGTATTCCCGAAAAAAAATTACATTCGCCTTAAATATCCACATTCCCAAAAAATGTTAAAACCACGATAAATATCAGTAGTCGCGAAAAAATATAAAATTTGCCCTAAATATCTGCATTTCCCAGCAAATATTAAATCCATGATAAATATCCCTATTCCCGAAAAAATATAAAATTCGCCCAAAAGATCTACATTTCCCAAAAAATATAAAATCAACGATAAATATCCGTATTCCCGAAAAAGATATTAAAGTCGCCTTAAATATCCACATTCCCAAGAAATATTAAAACCACGATAAATATCCGTATTTCTAAAAAAATATTACATTCGCCTTAAATATCCACATTCCCAAGAAATATTAAAACCACGATAAATATCCGTAGTCGCGAAAAAATATAAAATTCGCCCTAAATATCTGCATTTCCCAACAAATATTAAATCCACGATAAATATATCTATTCCCGAAAAAATATAAAATTCGCCCTAAATATCTACATTCCCCAAAAAATATAAAATTCGCCCTAAATATCTACATTCCCCAAAAAATATTAAATCCCCACTGAATATCCGTATTCCTGGAAACCCATTAAATTCCCGAAAAATGAACGAGCCACGCGGTTGCAATATTGAGGACTATAACGAAAGGCAACGAAGCGAAGTTTGATCCAATCGAGAAGACCCGCCTCTCGCCTGCAATAATTTTTAATAGCCAAAAAAAAAAGGAAAGTAGTGCAACGACATTTTTTTTCTTTTTTTCATCCAATAAACGTCAGACGTGAAAAATGCTCGACAGGTCGAAGTGACGTAGCGTTGAACGGCTGTAATTGCAGCTCGATGAATCGAGCTGTATTTCACACGTATACGGCGGGGAAAAAAAACCGATTCCCTCCGAGACTGTACGGCGATTGCAAAACCCGCTGACTCGGCGAGTACGTCCCGATGGATTAATTGACGACGAAACGGTGGCCGTCGGGTGGTGGTAGGCGACGAGGAAGAAGAATAATAAAAGGAGGACGAAGGTGCAGTCTGCCGGAATGAACGCGAAGGCAAAACGTGAGTATCGTAACGAGACGAGGGATAGTTTCGCGTGCCGGAGCTTTGCCCGATATACCGAGGAGGTTAATATATTTTACCGGAGGTCGGCAAAAGTTTTCCTCGCCGTCCCGCGTGACTGGCGATAATAAAAAATAGGCCGTTATTACATTTTACCGAAAATGTATTACTCTTTTTATTTAAAAAAATATTATTGTCAAACTTTTCGAGAAACGATCGCGATGTGGTGATAAAAGTAATCTATTTTTGGGCGATGTTAATTTGGGGGAAAATATTATAAACATTCTTTTACATGTTAAACATTTTCCCTGACCAAACTTCTAACGACTTCTATTTTTAAAAATTAACAATACAAATGAAAATGCCTAATTATTGTATTAATGTTTAATTCTATATTTTTTAAAAATCTTCCTAATTTTTTAAGCCTCCCTTTAATGTCCTTTTTATTTATTTATAGAAGATTAGGGAATTGGTCAAGGAATTTACTTTTTCCCTGACCAATTTTGGAATTCCCTGACTTTTCCCTGATTCCCTGACCACGATTCTTTTTCCCTGACGTTTCCCAGTTTTCCCTGACCGCGGCCACCATGTTTTAGGCCATTGTGATGGTGATTTAAAACTTTTTTTTTGTCGAAATTATAATACGTGGGAATCCTCGAGGAGGATGTCACTGCTCAACGATGAAAAAATGTATTACTATTTTTATTTTTTTTTAAATGATTATTATTATTGTCAAATTTTGCGAGAAAAGGTCGCGATGAGTGATAAAAATAACTGAGAATAAGTAAAAAAATAAAATAAATAACGATCTATTTTTGGGCAACGTTAATTTGGGGGACAAAATTATAAAACTTATTTTAGGCACATTTAAAGGTGTCAATTTTTTTGTTTGTTTGTGGAAATGATAATTTGCAGGAATCCTGAAGGAGGAACGCGAGTCACTGCTGACCAGCGAGGAAGGTTTCGAGAAGTTCCATAGAATTTATTATCCCGTATTCGAGACTGCCGTGGCGAAGGGCGCAGCCAATCACGTGGGAAAATGGCCCTCGCACCTGTTCGCCGCTTTCCTCGCAGCGAGTCTCGTGTTCGCTGTTTTCGTTCTTTTCGCTCTCGTCATGGCACTTTTTTGCGTGCCTGTCAGCTACAGTTGCAGGTACAGTTTATTTGGGGTTCGACGAGATCAACGAGAATATTTAAGTTTCAACGGGCAATTTGTGATATTTTCAATTATTATTCTAATTATTTTCGATTGTTATTATATACTTACTTTTAATAGGAATTCAAGAAACTTGGAGTTTACGGAATTTCCGAACGTGTACTACGTCAAAGTTTCGAAGTACTCGTGGACCCGGGATGAGCTGTGCTATGTCGAATCGTCGGCTCGCGATAATCCAGAAATAAACGTAAATTTTCATGGATAATATAAAAACGAAAAACGTATTTAAAAAAATGATTATTTAGGTAACTCATTTAAGCTATGTTAACGAAAAGATCCTAACGCAACTAAACTAGTTGCAGATAGACCTATTAATTGTACCATTCGTGGTTATTTGCACAGTTACCCTTTATTTCAAGTGAAACGCCAAAAATTCTTAAGTCCCCGCTGCAAGTAATTTTTTACAAAATTTGTAATTGATTTTTTTAACTGAATATTGTATTTAATTTTTTTTCTTTGTCGCAGATATATTTGATAAATATACTGATCGAAAAACCGGAAGAAAAAAGCTTTCTGACAATGAAAACTGTGAAGAACGAAAGAAATGGAAAGGATGTAACAGAGATGCTCGTACCACGGGAACAAGTGAATAATTCCATCGACAATATCGTTTATTTATCATCGAACGCGACGACGGAAACGCGGATAAGAAAAAGGCTCGCTACGCACTACGCGAACGTGCGCAACGTCGATGTGACTATCGACGATTTTTTCAGAGGGTAAAAGCTGAGCAATTTATCCATCGATCCATCGATCCATCGATCCATCGATCCATCGATCCATCGATCCATCGATCCATCGATCCATCGATCCATCGATCCATCGATCCATCGATCATTCAATATATTGTTAATTGTTTATTAATCTATGAATAATACTTTTTGTAGATCTATGCTGGTTCACGAGTCGCGGAAACTCGGGACGAAAACTCTAGAAATAGCTGCGAGGGCCTACTTGCTGTGGAATGCTTCGGGCGTGGCTCTGACTCCTTCGGAGTATCGCCGTATAGGATATTTGCGAGAGTATCTCTGCAGGAGCGAATGCGAAACAATAACGTTCGCTACGATCGATCCGGAAGGAAGTCTTCTGGCGTCCGGAGTTCCTTGCCAGGCTTTCGTGGGTTATCTGATCCACGAAATAGCTATGAACGGCATTTCCGCTAGTCGGGACGTTGTCAAGGAGGCTCAAGAAAGTTTTTGCAAAAGGTACAATTTTTTTTCTTTTCGAAACTTGTTTCAAGGTCCAGTTCAAGTTCTGAAGTTCATGAGATGAGGAAGTTAATATTATGATTTTTCAGCCCGGAGGACTGTCCGGGATTAAAGGTTCTCAAGGAAGATTCCCCTTATCCGGCCCAGGCGCCCTCTTGCCCAACTGTTTATCCCTCGAGAAAATCCCGAACATCAAAAAAATTGGAAACATTGACCGAAGCGGATTTCACAAATAAGCGGCGAATTCGAAGAGATGAGGGAGAGATTAAACTTGTGGGAGAAATATTTATATGAAACGTATACATAGTCTGAACGCTCGTTTCATTTTTTTTTTATGTAATAAATATATATAAAGATATTATAAAAATCACGAAGCGCATTACTGGTCTCACTTGAATTATCTGTTCTCCAAATTTCTTGTATTTTTTGTTGTATTAATTGATTTTTTTTTCACTCATTTTCAAAATCAAGTTAAAGTCTTCAAGCTCATAAAATGAAGAAGTTAGTATTATAATGTTCCAGACTGGAGGATTGTCCCGGATTAAAGAGTCTCAAGAAATATTTAAAAAAAACCACCCTCAAAAAAAAAATGGCAAAAATTGACCAAACTGAATTTCACAATTGAAGAGATTAAACTTGTGGGGCAAAAATTTATATGAAATCTGTACATAGTCAGAAAGCTCGTTTTTTAGTAATAGTATACATAAAATTATTATAAAAGTCACGAAGCGATTTCGTTTCTTGGGGCGCATTATCGGATTCACTTGAACGACCTGTTCTCGTAGAGCCGCAGGGCACCCAACCATATCCACAACTCTCCAACTAAATTTTTTACATTTTTTAAAAATGAAATAAAATAAATATTGAAAATTTAAAAATATCGAGCGAATTTAATTTGGGAATATTGTAGAAAAATGTCTGTGATGATGCGAACATACTTATTAATAAAACCGTGCTCGCCGTGTAAAGCGAGGCTGTGGTGAGTCTGAGATGACCGAAAAAAAGCCAAAAAGCCACGAGGGCGTCGCCCACGTGACATACCAGGTCCGCCATGTAGAGAACGATCGAGGGCACGCTCCATCGCGGCTTCTTCTGTATTAAATTTCAATCGAGTGAGAAATTAAGACACAGCTGAGACCGGCGATCTCCGCTCCGACGTGAGTTTCATTTTCGAAAGGAATTTGCACCCGAGTCTCGATGCGGGGAGTTCGAATAAAAATCCAAAAAAATATCAAAAACGTTCTAAGACGTTGAAGTCGTTGTCTGATTTTTTTTCAGATTTTTCTGACTCACACTTGCTGTGTGAAATGTTTTAATTCCTCTTTAAATTTAATATACGAATTTCACGTCGGAGCGTTAACGGCGCAGTTAAAATCCGCTCAAAAATTAATAAAAGTAATTTTTTACATTCATAAAGTGAATGTTGACGATTAATAAAAGAAATTTAAAAAAAGAATAAAATTAATGTTTCAAAAATGAATGAAATAAACATTTCAACCATCAATGAAAATTAGGTTCTAAAAATGAATCAAATAAAAATTTCAAACATCAATAAAGATAATGTTTTCAAAATGAATAAAATAAAAATTTCAAACATCAATAAAAATAATGTTTTAAAAATGCATAAAATAAAAATTTCAAACATCAATAAAAATGATGTTTTAAACATGAATAAAATTAATTTTTTAAATAAATCAAATTAATTAAAAATAACGATGTAAAAATTGTTGAATGCGAAGAAAACTAACTGATACGAGTGAGTACAGCATCATGCAAGCGGCGAGGGAGGAGAGGCACGAGTAGAAGACCGAATATCCGAGGCTGAACGTTATAACGGCTCTCCGGGCGGAAACGAAACCATTAACGATTTGTCCGTTCTCGAGAACGCTGTAAGCCGTTCTGCCGTAGCGCAGGCCGTGATAACTCAGCACCAGAACGGAAAGGGCCAACAGTAGAGCTTGAAGAGTCCTATAAGTCTCGTTCTCCTTTGACGAATTTTTTTCGCTGATTTTTCCGGGCTTTGATCTCGGTACGGCTGGCTCAGCGACGGCGCTCGTTCTCGTTTTTCTCTTCCCTGGCTGGATTTTACGTCAAGTTTTTATCGAATCGGTCGGAAAAGGTGGATGAGAAAATTTCAATTTAATTTTTTTTTTTTTTTTTACGACAAGTCAATAAAATGTCCGACTCACTGTCGATGGCGGCTTTTTGTCCTTCGTCGTCTCAATTTTTCCATTATTTGCCTCATCGTTCTTGACACGTTCTATCGTCTCGTTCATTTCAATTATTCACGGCTCGTTCACAAATCTTTGTACCTCGATATTTAAAAAAACCAACGAAAATCAGTTTTTTTTTCGCGACGAAAAATATCGACCAAAAAATGTTGTTCTCTAGCAATAAAAAAACAACTTCGCCTACCGATCAAAGACTCGAAGAGCTTTGCGACGGAATCGCGGACGGCCTTGATAATCGAACCTATAACCTGGAAAGCCGGTCACCGGCGCTCAAGCGCTCCGCAAACTTTCTTTTTCTCTCAATATTTCGGATTTTTTAAATAAAAATTAAATTTACAAGTGAATTTGTCAAAGTCCATTGAAAAAAATAAAAGAAATTAAATTGAATATAAATTCTAATTCACGTGTGCAACGAAGCATAATTTAACAACTATGCCGAGACATCACAAGAGATGCCCGACTTGCCGACTTCTCGCTGTGTTCGAGAGAAACAAGAAATCCGTGAGTTATACGCGCAAAAATAAATTAAAAAAATTTTTGTTAAAAAAAAAAAAAAATCGTTATTTATTAATTTAGTTATTTATTTCTACTGTATCGACGACCACGGAAATCCGTGCCGATATCGAGGCCGGCGCGGTTGCCACGCGTGCCAAAAAAAGAAATTCCGTTCGTCATTTAACGTGTACGAAAATTACGTCATTTAACGTTACGAAATTCCGGCCGTATTCATTTATGAAAGTCACGTGCGAAAAAAACTCTCGCTGTCAATTCGCCCTAACCCAAAATTTCCGGGTGACGTTTATCGCGAGGTCGCGTCCAGTGTTGTTGAAATTGCGCAGCGTTTAAGTTTTTTAAAATATTTTTTTAAATTAATTTAAACAAACTGGGTGAAAGGACAAATCGCATCGAAGATGAGAATACGAGGCAGAAGAAAATCTGTGAACGACGGCGGTGGATATTATGTTAGAATGTTTTTCGTACTGCATCGTAGGTCTCTCCGTACTCGGAGAAATTAATTGATCGATCCTTTCGCGTCAATAATATTACAGAAGATTAATATCGTATTTTTAAAAAAATCCTTTAATTGTGCTGAAAAAATTAATAATTTCGAGATTTTAATGAAAACGTGTTTAAATTGTCCGAAATATCGAAAAATCATATTTAGAAAAAATGTGTTGTATATGTGAGTGAATCAGACGCGAAAATTTCAAACTGCTATAAGTCGAAAATGAATCAATCTGAAATTTCACTCGCACTATTTGTGATTAACAGTCAAAGTTTCTTCAAAATTTAAATATGTTCAGTTTTTTTTTACTCGATTTTTAATTTCTTAAAAAATTCAAAAATGTGTACAACTTTTTTCAGCTATCGGGGCAAAAAGTTGTATATAGATGGGTTATGATTGCCCGATGATCACTATTAATTTTGAGGAGAATCGACCGGACCATTTAAATTTTATGTCGCTTTAAATCTTTTGAATTTCATTACAAATTAGTACTTTCATCTAGCCGCAATTTTCTGTATTTTTTTCTTTCCAGCGCGTCGGACGTCTCGCTTGCAATATTTGCGACCACTATCTGATGGGAAGTCCAGTCTACGTTATCACGATAGGCTTCATTGGGACCGTTAGTCCGCATCGTAATACTCTCGGAATTATTAAACAGTATATCGAGTATCAATAACTTTAATTACGATAGTTCAGCTAAATATATATATATATTTTTTATCATCATTTTTAATTTTCCTGCTTTATTAATTTATTATTAATTTAGTTCAGCGCCAGATGATTTTTTTATCGTGCAGATTTTAAATTAGCTATTTTATCGGGAAAGGTTTCACGCATTAATAGAATTGATTGAATTAATTTTTAATTAACATAAAAAAAAGTTTAATGTCCTGTACAGTTATATAGGTAAAATGTTCCGGAAAAAAAAGATTAAATGTAAAAAGCTGAACTATCTCAATAGACAATATTAGTCACTTAAATTTCGTTGCCACTACTGATAATTCCATATCACTTCGAAATTAAAATTAATAAATTTGTTTACTCGTATCGGTAATTAAGGTGATCACGGCGTTCGACATAATCCGCATAATGAAGTGTAAATTGCCAGTAAGATACTCGTCACGCGTCAGAGCAGCTGAAGTTGGTAAGACTTAAAAAAAAATAATTAAAATAAAGATATTTCAATTTAAATACATTTTTTTAATTAAACATAAAAAAATGTAAACAGATATACTTTTCTACGCGCAGTGCCCAGGGACGTGGAGCGTGACCTCAAGCTGATGACCTCCATCCTCGGTATAGAGCACTACACGCTGATAATGCTCGGGGCGATAACGGTGAGAGAATTTCTAATGGTTTTTTTTAAATTAAATAATTAAGTTTTTTAATTCGTTCGATCAATCCATCAGGAATATCCTATGTTGCACACCCCCTGGCTGCTGATGCAGCTCTGCGTCATAATAGTGGAAATCGTAGTTTTCTTCGTGAGACTCTTTCTCGACGGGCTGCACGTTAAACGAGACGAAATACTGAGCGCCATAATAGCAGTTCTCAACTGGCTCCAGGTATTCTGTCTCTTCCATCGGCAGGCTCGTCAGCCCCTCCCGTGAAACTCCGGCATTGCGATTTACGTCGCGTCGAAAGTGTACAATTTACGTCCATTTTTATGATTAAGTCAATCGTTCGCCCATTATTGTCACCCAATAAATTTTCAAACCCCACAGCGATCGCATAATTTTACGAGCGGACCCGGCACAAACCGGCCCCGAGCACGACAGTCTACTCGGTTCAATCGATTTTCTTCTATTTACATTTATTTATTTTATGTATTGTATTATTTATTTTATGTATTATTCATAACGGGCTGGGCCCATTAATTATTATTATTATTATTCTTTATTATTATTGATTATGATAATCATTATATTGTCCGTACGGTGATATATTCGGAAATGACCTTGAGATGGCTGTGAAGATGAAAACAATTCTGTGGCAAAACCCTAGAGGCATCTGAAGTGTCCGATGAATGTGTGGACGAAAAGAAATTATCTACGAGTTTGTGGGTGCGTATAAAAAAATTGTAAAGTATGTATACACTTTTCTCAATAACTCGAGAGACAGCGACACTAATAATTTTACAAGCAGACCCGGTACAAAGCAACCAAGGGCACGACAGCCGGCTCGGTCAAATCGATTTTCTTCTGTTTACATCTATTATTATTATTAGTATTTTTTTTTCGTCCGCACGGTGATTCATCCGTGGACGCGGCCTTGACATGGCTGTCAAAACTAAAACGATCGTAACAAAAACCTTGAGGCATCTAAAGAGTCCAATGAAATTGTGAAAAAAATACATTCCGATATTGTGGCAACGTTTAAAATAAAAAATTAAAAAATTGTAAAGTATACACTTCCCTCGATAACTCTAGAGACAATGATATTCAAGCGAAAAAAAAGCGATCACCTCTCCGATCCCGGGACGGGGAGTGTCGGCGATCAAAGAATTACTTCCAAGGTAAACAAATAAAAATGCTAAATTGATACAGCGAAACCAAAAATATTCGAAAGAAAAAAAAAATTCGCTCGACGATGCAAATTCGTTCAGGTGGAGACTCTGTACGTTGCTGTGATGTGCTTCGCCGCTGCGTGTTTGAGTTTCATGGCGCTGGAAGTCGGCGCCCGATCGCCCCTCGGACACTCCGTAACAAAGTCCGCAACGTTCAACGCGATCTTTCGACGGAGTTACAGTAAACTTCTCCCAAATACTCGATAATTAAAATAAAAAAAATAAAAAAGTCAATTTGCAAATTTCAGATTTGAAAATCAAAATTTTGGTGACCAACGTTGTTACGGGCCTGATAACGACTGTAATGTTGGCTCTTGGCGACATTTACGCCGTACCGTATCTCTATGTGCCCTGGTTGGTCAACACCATGAAAGGAATGATTTTTTTCGAGGGTCCCGCTTTGCTAGGCCTGACCTACGTCTGGCTGCCCGACGCAGGCATTCCTGCCGGAACTTTCATCACCATAACTCTACTGCTCTTCGGTAAATCGAACCGATAATAATTTAACGTTAAAAAAATTATTTTTTCGATTATCTCTCGCTATCAACACTGACAGCTTCAGCAATCGTGAAAATAAGCGAAAAAATTACGATAATTTCAGGTAATTTTTAAAATAACATGAAAAATATTCATGTTTCGACCTTTGTGCATGCACATGCGAGAGCTGCCTGCGCTTGCGAACGGTCGTTATGATTATTTATTTTTTGCGAAGCACAGAAGTTCAAATATGGGTTTTTCAGTTATTTCTACGCAAAAAGTAACCCGGAGCGACCGCAATGTTTCGTATATTCTAGTTATTCTTTAAAAAAAACAACGGTTACTTAAGCTGACAGGGAAAATAATTCCATAGAATTTTGTTTTTATTCGGCTGAAAATAATTGAAATTTCAGTGGAAGAGCTTTGTCTCTGGTTCGACGTATTCGCGAGCTTCAGGCGCTGCTGGGTCGAGTACACCGAGCAAAAAAGCCACGAAGCTCCCGAGCCGACAGTGTCTTTACCGGAAGCCAATAAAACATTCAACAAGCGTGGGGATCAGAGTTTGGAGAATGCAGTCGCGAAGTCGAAGCTTTGCGACAATACGACACCCGTGCTCGACCCGACGCAAAATGGCGTCCCTGTAACGGTTATTAGGTTGCGATCTACGAGAAGCTCGAACGACAGCAAATCCCGCGGAAATCGATGCAAAATGCCGCGAATTCCGAGCTAATCCACTCGGAAATATCGTCAATAAAAGAAATCCGAGGAAAAATGGTTTCTTTTTCTTAGATTAAACATTATTTATCATACTCGGTCTTACTTGTTTTTCTCCACGACCCGCTTTGTTTGTCCTCCGTCCGTTCGGCCAACCGCCATTTCACTCCCGCTGTGTTTACTGCTCTTCCTCCTTTCCCCGCGACGACCGCTGTAACAATCCAACCACCAACTTTATACTTCCAATAATACTGCACAAAGATGTACCGACGTATTCTTGATTGAATTCTGTTGACTTTGTTTTTCTATATTAAACATTATTTTTTCATTGTTTATCTGATTCGGACTTACTTGTTTTCTCCGGCTCGACCCAACCGCCACTGTACTCTTTTGTTCTTCACCACTGTTCTTCCACCACCCCCCCCCCTCCCCCTCTCCGCCACACTTATTCTTCCGATTCTGCCGAAAGATGTAGCAATGTATTATTGACTTAATTAGATAAAAACTAGGGTTTCTTCTTATATTTAACATTATTATTTCTCTCCTGCACCAAACATTATTTTTTCATTATTAATTATATTCAGAATAACTTGTTTTCCTGCTCGACCGGCTTTCATTGTCGTTCGGTCCATTTGTCCAACCGCCACTATACTCCCCTGTTGTTTACCGCTGTTCGATCCAACATCGCGCTTGTTCCTCCTCCGATTCTACCGAAAGGTGTATCGATGTACACTTCATTGCGGTTGAATTCTTACCGGGCACGGCCGCGCTACTCGTCTTTCCCGCGTGAAAGCAGCTGCCCCGAGCCGCAGCGCCAAACTCACAATGGCGCCGTTACCATGGTAACTGTTATTACCGCGCGCATGCGCCCTGGCCGCCTTCGTTTCCCAACGGTTCCTCTCACGTCCGTGTCGGCACCGCTCGCGTCTAGCCGTGCGATAGAACCGAACGTAGGCCGGTCACAAGCTGTCGCACCTCGACTAACGGTCGTCTCGACAATCTATTCGTCACTTTTGCATCGCCAACGCAGTTCGTCTCGTTAGACAAGAAAAATCCGCACGGAGACAGTGCATTCTCTGCGGACAGAGATCAACTACGATAAATTCAGTGGACTTCTACGTGAGGTGCAGCGTCGTCGCGGGAAAAAAAAATCTTCGCTCTCCGGTACATTTTTTGGAGGGAACTGTAAGGTACGTGGCCTCTTCTAAGGAGTTTTTTTTCAACGAATATGAAAGAGTTTGCTCGTGGAAACATCCGTTCTCTGGGTTTTGTCAATCGAGATCGAAGTAAGGTTTCTGAACGGCGAGATGAGACGCGAATCGGCGTAGCTCGCAAGAGAGGGGGTAAACTCGTGCGTGAAAATTTCTCGAACATTTTGACTGTGATTCTCGGGATTAAACTGGTAAAATGGACGGGAATTGCTGGTACTTTTTTATTCGTCAATGACGAAATTTCATTCGATTTTGCGGTAAAGAACAAACTACTGTTGTCTCGAGCAGAAAACGTAAATAGAACCTGCGAGCGTCGAGACACACATACACGCGCACCCTATCGCAGCGGCTACGTGCCCACTACATTGTCGACACTGCGTGGTCACGTGCCCGGCACAAAGCGAGCGTGCTGAAAGTCGCATCGATGCCCGGGCGAGTGCGCATGCGCCAGTGTGTTACGGTTAGTCCGGCGTGACCCACGATAAACACCGCGAGACTATACTTTGTTTTCTTTATTTACTTTTGCACACACGTCTGTGTGCATGCCGAATATAAATGTTCGGACTTCTGGAGACTTAATGTTTAACGTCATTGATTGAATAGTGTTTCTTTCCTTATTATTCAAGCTGTCTTACCGGTATGTCGAAGTACGTTGCTGCTGTAATTTCTTTCTTCTCGATTTTATTAAGGAGGGCGTTTCGCTGCGCGCTGACTTCGCATAAGTTCGACAACAATAAGAGAAAATTGCTAGTACTTCTTGATGGTGTAAAAATCTGAAAAAAATCATGTATACTAAA
>JAPYZC010003498.1:0-11903 GCA_030522665.1 Ichneumoninae sp. A BG-2022a | reverse complement strand
AAATTTCATCTTTAGCACGCCATAACTTCCGTATTTTTCATCGTACAGACTTTTCTTTGGGCTCGTTTTCTTTGTTATGAAATTCTCTAAGTGTGCATTCCAATTACATTCCTAATGAATTACAATTTTTCGAGCTTTCTCGTTGAGAAATTTCGATTGTTGTCTTCCTCACGGACGAAACTATTATCCCTTTGAGGGATAACGGATTTTCACCAGCTTCTATGATAGCCTTTGATGAGGGAATATTCTGGTAACTAGGGATGATCTCGAGTGCATCCCCATTTAACGGCGGTTCATGTCGACGTCATTAATTCTGGGACAAAAGGCGCTCGTTAACAATCTTATCGGATCTCGTCAGAAGTAGCGAAGGGTCCTGAGGCAAGAAACATAAGATCTTACGGTCAGTTTTTCTTTGCACACGGTCGGATAACTGATGAGCGTTGTTTTGCCTCGAGCTTCATGTTTTTCATCGTTTAATCCAATCGGAGGGTTCATTCAACACCGAAGGCACGAAGAAAATGATCTACTGAATTCAATTATCGTTGAATCTCAAAGTTTCATCCCCCATTTTTTCTCGGTTTTCTGATATGTACAACAATGTATTGTAACGGGACGCCCCACTCCCCCCCCCCCCAGCGAAGTGTTCCCCGAACTGCTATAAAGGCTCTACCTATCCCTCCCTCCAGGTCCTTTCCTATCCTCACGAATTGACCACAACCTCTTCGAGGTAACTCGTCGTTCTAGACTGCGTGCACCCAGAAAAAAATGTATGTACCGGCCACCGTTTATTTGGTTTAAGTACAATAGTTATTTGATTTAAATAAATATTTATTTAAATTACGTAAATTAAGTAAATAGTTACTTAAATAAAATAAATATTTTAATTAAATCAAATAAACGATGGCCGTCAAATAAATTATTTTTCTGGGTATAATCACGTATGTCTCGGCATACGTGTCTCTGAGCATAGTAGACCCACAATGGGAGGAGAGTATTCGGCTTTAACCGTCGGATCGACTTTTAGTCTTCAAATTGCAAGAATGGAGAACTCCTTTGACTTCCCTAGTTCCTTTCCGCCATGTGCGCGAAGGTGTAACTAACGCTCGCACACATAATCGTCTCATTAAACTCGATCCTCCTTTATGGAGAGTGCGTTATAGAAGGTTCAGCAATCCAGCTGCCTCCTCGAAACGAACTCGTGTGGCGTGAAATCCCGTCCTCCACACTTTATCCAGTCGGTCCAGTACCGAACTCTTTACCTTCCATTTGGAAGAAAACGATCTTAAAAATCATGAGTTCGATATTCCGCTAGCCTGGAATATCGAAACGTTTTAGTACCTAGAGCTCGATTAAGAGACGACTGATTTTTTCCAGTTCAAAGGAATTTTTTTACTTGAGCAAAAATTGGTAATTAAAAAAAATATATTTGACAAAAATCTATAGTGCAGATCATTTTCTTATTTGCCAAATATATTTGAGCTTTCCTTCGAGAACATGTAAGATTGTAACTAAAAAATTAACATTTTCGTATCAGTTCCTCAACAATTGGAAATTAAAATATTCATATCGCTTTCTTATAATGTTGCTGTATTCGCAAAGCTTCTTGATACGTCTCGTTTAACTCGTGTGAGTATAAGAGAGAGCGCAACACTATTAGTTTGTTTCTCTTTTCGGATCAAGGCAGAACAGCTCTTCATACCGGGGACGGAAACCTCGCTTGTTTACACTATAGTTGTATGGTTTAAGACGAGAGCTGTTTACAATACGCTATAAGGACACGGTCATTCAAGGTTATTTAGTCGCGGTTAAATATTTATAAATTGTCAATGAACTATTTAATTACTCACATGGGTTTTATTCTCCAACAGTATTAATGAGTCAATAAGATGATACAATTGTTTTCACATATAACACGCGTATAATCCCGAATAGACATTTATATTAGAATACAGAGATGTAAATATGTTACACTCCTCTATGATAAAGCATTTTCTATATTTTTAGTTTCCTCATAGAAAAGCTTCGCGAATAAACGAATATTATGAGAAAGCGATATGAAAATTTCAATTTTCAACTTATAATGCGCCCCTAAATTTTTTGGCACCACTGATTTTACTCAAGAAATCCAAATGATACTTATTTGTCTAGCCTTTTCAACCCCGTCATATACATTATCTTGCGTATTTCTTGCCGTAGAAAATCATAGGCATCTGACCATTTGCACGATGTCATTGGGAAGCAAAGAAATCGTTGTTTGAAAATACGCAAAAGGACTCATTTTTGCAATATTTCTTTTAAATGTGATTTTTCGACGGTTCGGAACATTCTGAACACGTTTTCATTAAAATCTCAGAAAACATGTTTTCACCATAACAAAGCTTCCTCTATGAGGATGCAAAAGCCATAGACTCATTTTTGCAATATTTCTTTTAAATGTGATTTTTCGACGTTTCGGAACATTCTGAACACGTTTTCATTAAAATCTCAGAAAACATTTTTTCACCATAACGAAGCTTCCTCTATGAGGATGCAAAAGCCATAGATTTTCATAGCCCAATAAGGTAGAAAGTTCCTTCAAAGCTTACAGCGCTAACAAAACGTGGTACTAATGACTTGTGCTCAAGGCGCGAGCTTATCTCAGTCTGTCTGCGAAGAGGAAAATTGCTCCGGCGTCGAAAAGAGAGCTCGTTAAGATTCTTACGCTCGATGCATCGAGGTCCACACCATCAACCGATCGTTCTTAGATGCAGCACTCCCCCTTGTGGGGTGTTTCACTGCCACGAGTGCACGAGAGTTCCGAGTGTTTCACCGAGAGCTTTCAGACGAATAGATGAAAAGAGAATGATTGCCGAGGCACTTTGACAAAGTCTGGCGAAAAGTCTACGTGCTCGAATGAAGAAAATCTCGATAACGATCTCTTGCAGTTGACACCGTTCAAGGCTCTAAATATGTACTTGATATTGTCTGAACTATTGTCAAGGAGTTTGGACGATTACCTTTGAGGGCTTTGAGATAGGTGAAATAAATGCTTTATTTGTTCGAGTGTATTCAGGAACCCTAGAAATCTGCTTTTATTCTACGAGGAGATCTACGGTCCCCGGCTTCCAAGCAGATTCAAGTTTTCAAGTTTTCTTTTTGTGTCCAAGCCTGAATATGAAAAAAACATATATAAATATTGTTATTTCAGCGTAAGAAATGGCACTATTTAGCCATTACTTATGTGCAAAGATACATTAATTTATTTGTTTATTCATTTATATATGAGACAAGCCCTTTAAACATGAATTATTACATGCGAGTGTGTGAATACAATGCGTAATATGCCCATCCACCAATTAAAGCGATGAAAAAAAGAGAAAGTATGATGAAAAAAATATATAAACAATGTGGTTAATACAGAAGCAGTGCAGTATGAAATACATATCGGAGTCTCCCAGAATCTGATCAATGTTAATCCCAGGGAAGCACCCTGGGCTGCTGAAATAAGGCATGCCGTTGCGGCATTCTATCGTCAAGTTCCTTTCATCAACTTGTTGACGATTGTCGAGTTCCGTACGAGCTTTTTCAAGCTGCTCCTACTCCATCTTGGTTGGATCGGCTCAAGCAAGGATGGCTAGTTGTCCAAGATTCAGATTGAAAATGTTCTTCATAACATTATTTGAGTCGGCCCATGATCTAAGTGCAGCAGGGAAGGCACGAGGCCTGGTATTCACATAGCCGTCGAACGAGCACCCAATCGATAAACGCGAAGCTCATCCGAACGAATGTTGAGTGGCTGCAAGATCTGTACTACGTTGTCTTGATCGTCCTCAGATTCGGCATATTAAAGAGGCGAATGTTCATCGATTTGTGGTTCCGAAGCTGTACCTTATGAACACTTCGAGCTTCGAGCTTCCCATCAGGTACATTGTTGTTGTTGCCGGCGGAAGGCCGAAGTTTCGCTATCGATACGTTTAGTAAAACGCGAATAACCACTTGCTGTTTCAGGTTATTTACGTTGACGTCCATAGCGTCGGTTTTAATAACCAGTTTCGCACATAATTCATTGGTTGACACCAGCTTGTTGGAAAAATCGATTATGAGTTTTTCGACCGACTTATGCAATGCTTACTGCTTTTCTCTAATCACCCGCTGCTCATCTCCAATTGTCCGCTGCTCGTCCTTTACAGTATAGACTTGCTGTGCCGTTAGCAGATTGTTTACGGACTCCTTCAATTCGGTTGCGTGAATTTTTCAATAGCCCGCAAAGATGGAGTCCAATTGAGCCTTCGATACCGTGACCTGCTCTTGAGCTTTTGTTGCATTTGCTAAACCTCCGTTGGGTGCGACTGAACACTTCTAGCGCAGCTGTTATGATAGGTAGCCTTGCAAACCGGACATATTCTTGAATTGTCGACCATTGGGCTATTGTTCGGGCAGCTTCGACCGTAATTACCAACTTGGACATTCAACGTGCTTCTAGCCGTGCCTTGAGACATTTTCCCCTACATACATGTAGGGGAGAGCGGGACAAAAGGGCACAGCGGGGCAAAATATCACAGTGGGGCAAACCAGGATAATGAGACAAAACGCAATTTTCCAATAACTTTTGGATGGTGGCGATGGTGGTACGTGGGGCAAAACGGATTTAAAAATCTGGATATATCGTTGGGACAAAATGGGGCATCCAAATTATTAAAAAATTGAGTTTTGCCCTCATTGTCCCGTTTTACCCCGCTGTGCCATTTTGCCCTGGACTCCCCTAGGCACAGTAATCCTTGATAGACGCGATGTAGATGATAAATGATACAGCAGGAACACTGAAGCAGAGCAAGCAGTTGAACGCAAGGGCTGACCTAGTCGTCGACAGGGCAGGTTTCGAAGTAGGTGGTAGATGGTAAAGTAGAATAAAGATCGCAGATACATGAGTGACGACCCGACAGACTACTTTATGATCGATGATCCAAGCTGGGAGCAAGGGCATGCGCAGTGGAACTTAGCTTCATAGGTTACGACAAAAACTGTGGAAACAACCTGAAAAATTATATGTGAGCAGCGTTGGAGAGTAAAAGCCGACATGTCCAGCGCAAGCGCCCACAAAACTATACACGATTGACTGTAGATTGGTAATCAGCAGAACTTCGAGAATCACGATTAAGCTTGATGAAATGTAGGCAAAAATGGCCCATAGTATAAACTCGCGACCGGGAGCACACAGTTGTACATTATCTACAAAAAAAATCCATTTCACGGGTCAATTGTATCAAGCACGCCAGCTTGTTACAATTGACCCGTGTTACTTTTGTCCCTGGTCTCCCCTACCTTCTGTGGGCTTTATTATTTTGTTATAGTTGTTTTTGTCGTCGCCATATTACATTGTAGTTTGTTGAGACTGCAATATTCCGAAAGTGTGTGAAGATTTGTGTGTAATGAATTTTTTAATACGTATATTTTGTGTTTAAACTATGTTAAGGGGTGCTGTTAAGGGGATACTGGTCAGCGATTTCGTTGTGTCAATTTACAATTGTTAATATGCGTAATATTAGATATGGATACTTTACTTCGGGATATTTTTTCGAGTTTTATCCAGCCTCGATTCCAAGATAATATGTTTCTGTTTGCGCTTGAAAAATGTTTGTTTGTTACTACCAAAAGAAGTTTAACCGTTCATATTACACAGCTTGTGGGAGTTTGCGATGCGATAGATCAATGCAAAATCTACACGTTTACTCAGTTGCATCGAAGCTTCGATATTTTCAATATCTCTGGACGATTCTGATCGACCAGTATACGGTTTATGTAGATGCGCGTTTATCCTCGAGCTATAAACCAGTACTTTATTCGTCCGAGTGTGCACGTATGAGAAGCATAAAATAGAAAAAACTCTTCGGGCAACTGTGCAATTTTGCTTGCCGAGAGTGTCTAGAGTAGCAAGAAATAAAGAAAGGAGAAAGGAAAGAAAGCAAATTTAGCGAATGTCGCCTTTGCGCTCGAGCGTAGTTTAACCAGGTGTGGGAATAAATAGGCACTTTAACACGTGTCGCGAAGCAGAAAGAACTTTAACAGCTTCAAGGACATCTCGGAAGGAAAAGAGTAGTGTGTAACAATGTTTGAGCCAAAAGCATATACTCGTCGACAAAATTTGAAAGGAAAACTTTGAAATTGAGTTAAGAAGCACCGCGGGGCTCTCTGCTCGAGACACTTGCGCGTCCAAAGTTTAAGCTTGCGTCTCGAGACATATCTTATATCCCGACTCTCGACAATCGAAATTCTTGAACACGCGAGTATCTGTCGCTGCTGGGATGGTAGACCCCTTGAGGATGATACAATCGGGAATATGGATATTAGCCTTTCTTTCTTATACATATACTTAATTTCTATGGGATACTACCAACTATTGCTATGCGAACAGTAAATGGGCATCCCCGATTGATCGGGATGCCCGTGACCGAAGAACCTCCGGATAACTGAAACCATGGTTAATCCAAATTAAATTACATTATTTTTTGTATTTTGCTATCTCATAGAGGAGCTTTGTTATGGTGAATCTTTTTTTCGAGATTATAATTTAAACGTGTTCAGAATGTTCCAAACATCGAAAAATCACATTTAGAAAAAATGTCAGGATGTATGTGTGTGTGTGTGTGTGTATGTGTGAATCGGACGCAAAAAAATTCAAACCGGTATAACTCCAGAACGCCTTGACCGATCAAGCTGAAATTTGACACACAGTATGTGTGGTTAATAATCAATGTTTCATCCAAAAATTTTCAGTTTTTTTTGTACGCTATTTTTTATTTCTTCGAATATGTCTGTGCGCACTGTAGCGCTCGCAATTTTCTAGCCACCAGGCTAAAAACGTGTACACAGATAGAATATGATCACCCGAGAATCCCATTTAAATTTCACGAAAATCGATCGAAACATTTAAATTTTATGTCATTCTGAATTTTTTGAATTTCATGCAATTTACACATTTTTTTTTTGGAGGCGCATTTTCCCGTATTAAATATTCATCTATGCATAAAAAAGTGTCAGATTCGCGATCAGCGTGAAAAAATACATAGTATTACTGCTCCGGAGCGACAACTAATGAAACATTTTACCGGGCATTTTTATAGTCAAAATTGCGAAAATGAGTAATTTTGGATATTTTTTAATAGCGGTTTCTTTGCTTTCCGATGGCATCGCGGAAAATCGAGGTGCCTGTCGTGATTTATAGCGAGGCATACAGAAGACGATAAATATGACTGCGTTGAAAAAACTAGATAAAGAGGTATTATTTGGATTTCTTGAGTAAAAATCGAAAGTGCGAAAAAAAACAATAATAATTGACGAGCGCTTACTTCCATGTATTTTTTCACGCCAAGCGCAGATTCATCAAAGTGAGGCGTGACGATGGAGTATTTTTTTTTACTCGCTGGACCTGACGTTGACGTTGAAAAGAGTTGAAAATTGAAATTTTCGTGGCGATTCTTCATAAAGTTGAAAATTGAAATTTTCATATCGCTTCTGTTACGTTCAGACTTGCGAATAATGAGTGCGCTTTCGGTGAGAACCATAAACGTAGAACAGTCTCGCTTTTGAGTCAAGGCGTTAGCCCTTTACTCGGGGACGGAGACCTCGCCGTACTGCCGTGGATTTAATAAAAGAATATAATGGTAGAGGTATTGAGCCTCCTGAGAGATTATCAGAAAGACCAGTGTGCATGCAAATAATGATTTGAAATAATGCGTTGGTCTGAATACTCACAATGAGTGTATATTGAATAAATTTCGATGATACAAAAATGGTTAGAAAAGAGCCAACTTGCTCAACTATTCTCAACAATCGAAGTACTCTGCCTCGCAGGGCCACAGTTTTAACAAGAGCTTTGCGCGCTCCGCGTAGAGCCTTTGAAGACGCAGCAGGTTCGTTGGTTAAAAAATAACTGATTTGGTCCGGAAAATCGTGGTCTATTTATACTAGATCTACTCCTATGCTTATTAACGTTAGATGAGGCCAGCAGTAAAAAGATGGACAAAAGATAATTTCTATACATGTGGAAGGAAGAAAGAGTGTTTGAATTGAAGTAGGGATTGGATGACAGAGAAGTTGACAATCGGATTTAGAGGAAGAGGAATTTATAATACCCGTAGAATTAATAGATATGAGAAAAGAGATGTGGTCATCATAATGTAGAACGCTTCGGAAGCTTGAAAATATATTAGAATCTGTGACGTATTTTATGGTTGACATTAATTAGTGTGCCGGAAGCTCGAGTGGAAGGGCGAGACAGATAGAAGAACGAGTGTTTAGACTTTAGTCAAAGAAAATATCTTCGGGTGAAGTTATCGCCTTTTAGAGCGGAGTGTGAAACATTTTTATGCGAGAGCGGTAACAGAAAAGGGAAAATGACCTGACTCCAAAAAAGTAAATTCTTACAGGCAAGGGCCGGTACGGCAGAGCGCTGTAGCGAAAGAGTGGGAGTAACAGTAAGACGGATACATGGGCGTAAGCCTATGCTTTTAATGCCTGACTTAAATTAGGTTAATTATTAATTGAATTAATAGTATAACCAGTAATAGTATAACCAGTAATAGTATTAATAGTTAACCATTTTATAAAAAATATGTTTTTAAGAATTACGGAAAACGTAACACTTCCTCTTGAAAGTTGAACATTGAAATTATTATATCGCTTTCTCCTAAAAGTTGGAAATTGAAATTTTCATATCGCTGTCTCATAATATTCCTTTATTCGCGAACCTTCCTCTATGAGACGGCCAAAAATACAGACGATGCGGGTGGGCAGAAAACTCGAAAACGGTTTGAGATAGCCAGTTGAAGTTAGGTGCACTAGTAGAGTGGTGACGTCTCGCGAATCTTTCTCTGCTAGGAAGCCAATAATACAGAAAGTGCTTTCACATAGCAGAACTCCGCGGTTAATCGAGTTTCTACTGCACATGCCCAAAATCGAAAATCTATGTGTAATGAATAATCTTTTTCCATTATTTCCTTTTTTTTTGTAAGTGACTGCACTAATATTCATAATATGCGGTGTTATCCAAACACGAATCAGTGGTTACTTCGTATTCAGTATATTCGGACGGTTAAAAAAAAAAGTTGAGTATACATTTTTCGGCAGTGTACGAATAATATTTTTCGACCGATGATAATAGCTCGTACCGTTCCCCGTGACGAGCGGTAGGGGATTCGAGGATAAACAAGTGTTTCATCTGTTCAACACGAAAAGCGCGAAGAGAAAAGAAGCGTGAACTTGTACTCTTAGCGGTGACGGGGGGGTTCTTTTCTCGCCAAGAGAATGAGTGCAACTTTGTGATTCGAGTTCCTCCTTATACTTCTTCGCGTCTTTCCACAGAGAAAGCAAGCGACTAAAGGCATTTGAAGGAGCTTGAAAAGTTGTATCCTACCACAAACCGCGTGCAGCGAGAAAGAAGAGGAGAAACGAAATCCTCAAGGCCTTCGTCGTCTTTCCTCTTTCACCACCTTCGCACTCCCGTTCTCAACTAGCTTGTACTTTGAAAAGCCGGCAACACTCCCTCTCTGTGTCTCCCCCAATCTCTCTCCGTCTCTCTCCAGTGCGAGAAATTGTTTGGAGTGTCGGAGGAAGAAGAATATTGTCCATGCTTTGTTCCAAACTTCCAGGAGTCGCGAATATACTCCCGGCACTATCGTCGACTTCCTGTAAATTCCATTATGTACATGAGCACATAAACATAGGGGAAATGTGCAAGTTTCACGGTTATCGTACCGCCGAAGGTAGGATTTTTTTCTCGTGTTTTTCAATTCTCCACATTTCGTGAGTATATTTTTTTTCGTTGCTCTGTTTACAGTCTGCGTTAGTTCGTTTTTTTACTTTTTTGCTGCGTTAGTGTAATCTTATGTTTTGTGAAAACATTAAATTATATCCCATTGTAGGTACGGAACCCTGAGAGGAATGAAGGATATGCCAGTTTCGATATTTGCAAAGAAAGTTTTTTTGTATATTTTTTTTGCCTTGTGGAAAATAATTTTAAAACATTTTTACTTCCTTTTTATTGGGACTTTTATGTACGGCGGTGTATCAGAAGTCGATAAAAAGCAGCTAATTTGCAAAGACTGTGTAAATACAACCGAAACAAAGTCGTCGAAATTTTCGATTAACATTCATTGATTGATTTTTTCGTTTTCGCAACGGTGTCGTTTTTACAGTGAGCATTAGTTGTTTTGATTTTTTATATCGAAACTTTTTTTATCATTAGGTGTGTAATAGTAACGCTCCGAAGTTTAGAAAAAAAGCTAAAGAGCGTCCACGATCGATACATCTACCACACATAATGTATAATTACAATAAAGAATATTTGTCACAATAAGAGTAATGAAAAAAAAAGAAAAAAACAACAATTTTTCCCGACTACGCTAAAAAGGCGCTATTTCATGTCTGCAATAGGGGTGCAAAGTGGCAGATTTGTTCTGCCTTATCCTATGTACCGCTTTCCATCGCCGTTGCAGGCATAGAAATATGACCACATTTTAGCGTAGTCAGAAAAAAAAATCGTATGCCACACGGGAGGATTGGATTTTGACCTCGCGTGCGTGCTGTCCTCGTTTCGCTCGGGCAGCAAACCTCACACTCGATGAAAATCACGCACTTTCCTCCCTTGTAGCATAAGTCATTGTTAATTGAATATGGTTTATAGAAAAGACATTTAAAAAAACCTTCGTTCTAAAATTGATCAAGTTGTTAATGTAATTATTAACCCATAGCGTCACTATCATTGAATTTTGAAGTCAGTCTTGAATAATGTTGTTGCATTTTAATAAGAAGTATTACGTCCTGCCCCTCAAAGTTGATCGAGTTTACGCCATCGGACGTACATATTGAATTTCGGCAAACCTATTATTATTTCTACACAACTTCCAACCTTTAAGAGTTTTCTATATTCGCGCGTGCTGTGCGAGCTTAACACTTTTTAACCGCTTCACGGCAACTAAATCCATACTCAATCTTTAGTTTCCGATTACGTTATGTGTTTGTTTGTCCTAATTTTCAAGAATCCAGAGAGTCGTCAGAGCATAAACCCGAATTATTTAAGTCCTCCTATGGGCCTCCCATGCAGGCCCTGATAACCATTCTCCTATTATACTATTCTGTGTGCCTCGGTTTAACAGGCAGTTAAACTCACAAACAAAAACTCCATAATCCATAGCCAGGACCCAATCCATACAATTCGATTGATCCAATTGATTTACATGGTAATCAGGGTGAACTATATTTTTCCACATTTATCCTATACTTGGTTCAAGCATATTTATCCTTGCTCTGAAGCACCTAGAAAAAATTAATCATTTGTCGGATAGCGTGCAAATAAACATTTATTTATGCAATAATAAATAATAATGTTTATTTATTTTTAAAACAAATGAATATTTATTTGCCAAGAACCCGTCAAGCAAATAGTTTTTCTGAGTAATCGCATTTGCCCGTCTCAAGCACTCTTTTTCCATTCGTGAGATATGTCAATAAGCACTCACTTTTATCTTACTTCGTCGAGTGTTCGGAAGGGCTTGTTCCGCTCACCTCGTCTAAGTGAAGGAGACTTAGTCGCATTACGAGTCTGAGTGTCCAAGAGTTCAACCCTCCACACTGGGTATCATCGTGGAGAAAAGCTCGCTTCGTCTTTCTCCTACTAATTCTTCTCAGGCACTTCGGCGATTACGTGCAGCGATGATGCAATCGCACTTCAGGTATTGATGGCGGCGCACCGGCCTTGACTCTCCCGCCCTGACCGCATTTTTTTCTCGAAAAGCGTCACAAATGTATTACTTCCATAGCGTATGTATCGGTGCGTGTGCGTGTGCGTGTGCGTGTGCGTGTGCGTGTGCGTGTGCGTGTGCGTGTGCGTGTGCGTGTGCGTGTGCGTGTGCGTGTGCGTGTGCGTG
>JAPYZC010003497.1:0-11907 GCA_030522665.1 Ichneumoninae sp. A BG-2022a | reverse complement strand
TCACTACAGCATTTCTTAGAGAAAGGGAACGGAGCGTCACATCCTGATCTCAAAGTTTAAGCGCGTTTTTCTCGGAATGGTGTTTTTCAAAACGGTGTCTGCTGCCGAGAGAAGAGTTTTCAAGCTATCTATTTAAAATTTTTACAGAACATTCTTCTTGTCATTGTCTACCGTCCTATGGAAGCTTTTGTTTTTTTTTAATTCCTATTTTTTTTCTCGAAAAACTGTCGAAAAAAAGGCCAAACTCACTACTTTTTGTTCAAATCGCCGTCATTTTGTAAAAAAAAAATAAATAAAAAAAGCCTCCATAGGACGATAGCGGCTTTCCTACAGATTAATCATCTTTTTGAAATTTTTGTTTGAAATCAAAATTGAGCCCGGAAAAGTCGACACCGATTAGGACTCTTTTTTTTACATCATTTTTGATAATTAATAACAATAATAAAAAACTAAAAAATCACCGCAACAAAAATCATTTTGTATTCTTCATCGCCGCTTTAATTTATTTTAAAAAACCCCAGACCGATTAGGATATCCTAACCATGAAAAAAAAAAATCGCGAAAATCAGTGATTTTGCGGGCGATCACACTGAGATGATCCCTTAAAATTAGGGCTGTACAGTTGAGCTGTCTTGACCGGCTAAGCCGTCTTAGCCCGCTGTTAATTTTTATTATGAATTACAAGGATCTGATGAAATTAATGAAATATTTATCTATGGCACGTTACCTGCTTTATTTATTAATTTCTGTACTACTATCATCTCCGAGAAACGAGAACATGCTACCTTTCGTATACCAGAATAGAGACGTATTGAGAGGCATAATTAGTTCGCGGGAATAAGAATTTGAAGGTTTTAAAGATAGTCGAGTCAATGCAAGTAATATTACAGAAATGAATAAATAAAACCGGCAATGTCCCAAAGATAAATGTCTCGCTAATTTCATCAGTTTTCTTGTAATTCACAATAACAATGAATAGCTGGCTAAACTGGGGCTAATTTTTAGCCGGCCAAACGATCTTAGCCGGCTAAGTCGTCTTATCTAAGCCAAACTATAATGTCCATTAACCGGATAAGATTTTTTAGCTGCTCAAGACGGCGCAACTGTACAATTAATATGATTGAATTATGCTCGAAATATTGTTGAAGTATATGTCGATAAAATATTTCCTTTGTCGAGACAATACAAATATTTCGTCAAGACTTTTTACCTCAAGAGATGAACTTGATGAGACATCTCGGCCTCGTTCATCTCAGGAGGAAGGATGATTTCCTTCGACCGCAAATTCAACAGAACCTTGACCCTCTCCATGCCGGTCGCGAGTGGTTTGTAGCACATCTCGAAGAGTATAATACCGAGACTGTAAATATCCACTTTCTGATTGTAAATTGCTTTGGCCGCTTTGGTGCTCAGTTCGGGCGCGACGTAAAGCGCTGTGCCGACTTGTCCGGTCAGCGATCTCACGTCTTCCATATCGAAGCTCGTTCCTGCGGGAATTATTTAATGTGAAATTAAACATCTTCACATTTGATGACAAAAATATTTTACAAAGAACGAACGAATTCGTACCTTTGTCAGTCAAATGAGTTTCCTTCTCGATGTCCACGGTGTGAGCGAATGACGAAAGGATGTTCGTCGTCGCCAGACCGAAATCTCCGATCTTCACGTGATCGTTGCTGTCCAAAAATATGTTGACCGGTTTGAGATCGCGATGAATCATTCCCTGCTGATGGATGTGAGCGATGCCCTCAACCATCTCGCGAAACAATCGCCAGATTCGTTCCTCGTCCTCGTACAATTCGTTGTCTATCGCCGTTCTTAGTGTACTCTTCTCGCAAAATTCCATCTGAATATACATGAACTGTATTTCATTGACCGACGGGCTCTCCTTCCTCTCGGCGTTGTTCTTCTCCGAAGTGTCGCGCGGCTCCTGAACGGAGTCGGACGTCTGCGACGTGCCGTCCTTCTCGAACTCCACGCTGTCCGATGAATCTATTCTCGATCGCATTCTGGAACTTTATCGTAATATTACTTTTCTACAATGACGAGTCAATTAGAACTTTTACGCGAAAATACAACCGTCGTTAATTCGATACATTTTTTATTCGGCGATTATTCAGCGAATTAATAATAATTCGGAGAATTATTAAGAATACAGTGAACCAATAATAATTCAGAGCATCAATAATAATTCAGAGAATCGATAAGAATTCAGAGAATCAATAAGAATTCAGAGAATCAATAAAAATGCAGAGAATCAATAAAAATGCAGAGAATCAATAAAAATTCAGAGTATCAATAAAAATTCAGAGAATCAATAAAAATTCAGAGAATCAATAAAAATTCAGAGAATCAATAAAAATTCAGAGAATGACAAGAGCTGAACCGAGTCGCGACGAGAAATTCAATGAAATCTTACAGAAAAGCCCAATCCTCGTCGCTGTCGGACCCGCTGGAGCTGTCGTCGCTGGTGTCCTCCTCGCTGTCGGCGGACTGAACGGCGCTGTTCCGAGACTCGTACGACACGTTCCACTCCACGTCGTGCACCGGCGGTGCCAGCCTCTCTATATCTTCAGTATCCAAACGCTGAAAGTTGACTCGATTCGATGAAGCTACTCGCGCGTTGCTCGACTATAGCGAGACTATTTTTCTTTTTTTTTCATATTCATGATATTACGAAATTTACTTTTAATCGCGCGAAGGTAATATTTTTGTCATTTTGGTATTTACATGGACATTCTCGAAGCGGTCAGTCTTGGTGGAGGGCGTCGCCGCCGGTGTGTGATTACTGTGTCTCGCCGGATCGTCCAACGTGGCGCTTTCGATCCATGAATTGTAATAACGCACAACGTTCTCGTGATTCAATCTAGAAAGCAGCTTAACTTCGCGAGTTATCTTCCTGTTCAATTGACGATTTTTCGGATTCAACTCTATACGCTTTATCGCGTAAACACCGCCGTCCAGTTTGTTTCGGACTTTGAAAACATCGCCGAACGCACCCTTGCCGAGCCACTTCAGTATCTCGAATTCGTTTTGAATTCTCGAGCGGCCGCCGAGGGCCGGAAGATGAAAGTGCAAGTCGGAGGCCGGCTCCTCGGGCTCGGAGCTGTCCTGTTCCTTGTTGCGATCGTCGCGGGGCGGCGATATTCCGCGATCGATCGGCGTACGAATGAAACAGTGCTGCTGCAGTTGCTCGGCCGACCATCGGGATCGCTCGTTGCTGTTCAAACACTTGGCGACGAAGTCTCGCAAATCGGCCTGAAATTTCAAGTTTTTTTTACACCGGCAGTTCAATCGAGACTAGGGACGATTAATAACTATAACTGGTCATCGTTATAACCAGTTATTAATAACTGTAACTAATCATGGTTATAACTAGTTCTAATTATAACGATAACTATTTTTATTATTATTATTTGGGTAAGTGTTATTGAATGGGTAAATGCCAGTCATTTTGAGATATTAAGGAGGTTGGAGCGCGTAGTGTACATTTTGCCTAAATTCGAGAAATTCGGGCAAGAATTGCAAACACTTCCCGATGTTATAAAAATCTGAAAAAATGCATACTTATTATAGGCACTGAAAAGATTCATTTTGCATAATAAAAATTTCAAAATGTTATTAACTAATTGTTGAAAAAAATAAATTGTTCATCAAAATATGTGGTAACTCAACTTTTTTTAAAAATAAAAATGATTCGTTCATTTTTCGGAATACGTATGAATTGTTTCAGATTTTTATCTTTATTTTGATTTTTCTTGTTTTTTACATAGAAAAATGTGCAAAAGTCAAAATAAAGGTAAAAATCTGAAAAAATTCATACGTATTCCGAAAAGTGAACGAATCATTTTCATAAAAAAAAAAGTTGAGTTACCACATATTTCAATGAACAATTTTTTTTTTCAACAATTTGTTACTAACATTTTGAAATTATTATTATGTAAAATGAATCTTTTCAGTGCCTATAATAAGTATGAATTTTTTCAGATTTCTATAACATTGGGAAGTGTGTGCAATTCTTGCCCGAATTTCTCGAATTTAGTCGGAATGAACACCACTCGCTCCAACCTCATTAAGTGGTGCTGAATTGGTTTCACCGGCAGTTCGATCGAGTGTTTTATTGAGTGTTTTATCGTTCGATTTACCTGCATGTTGGCGTCCCAGCCGGTATCGTTTTCCGAGACGAGGGCACCTCGGAACAGGGAAACGAGCAAAATTCCGAATCTGTAAATATCCGCTTTCTTCCCGCCTCTGCCCTGAATCGTCGGAAAATCGTGCTCGGCTTTGGCCAACGAGCTCGAACGGTATATGTCCGACAATCGCTTGTCGAGCGAGTAGTCGGAAACTTTTACTACTCCGGTACGATCGATGTGCACGCTCGTGTCCCGTAGATCCCTGTGGACGATGTTGTTGTCGTGAAGATACTGCAACGCGCAGAGCACACCCGAAGCGAGATGCCTCAGCATGTCGACGGCCACCGGAATATTTTCCGATAAAAAAAACGTGCACGTAGTGCCGACCTGTGGAAAACGCACGGTATCGTTAAACGAACAATTATCGATGGAATTATCGATGATAAAATAATTAATTTAACAAGTTAAAATAAGATAATTTAACGAGGTACAATAAGTTAATCTAACGAGTTGAAATAAGTTAATTTAATTCAATTTCACGAGTTTTCATTTTTAAAAAATGTTTAATGCCAAGGGTTTTATAATGTCATCGTAATTTATTATTCCTAATTTATTATTCAGAGCTCTAAATTACGGTTTACTATGTACTGGTTGTAAAAATAAAAATCTCTCAAATAAATTGAATGAAAAGCGGTAAATTAAATAACAAATAAAAATATATATGACATTTTTTTATTTCGAAATAATTACTCACGACAAATTCCTGAAGTATGTAGATGACTATGTTGTCCTTATTCTGCATATACTTCATATTGAGATAATGAACCATATTGGGATGATGTAGTTTGTGAAGATGATTGAGTTCCTGTTCGATGCTGCCGATCTGCTTCATCGCGTGTTGCAGATCGGTCGTGTCGCCCTCCAGACTGTCGCCGGTGGTGCCGCACTTCAGTGACCACTCAGTAACGGCCAACAATTCCCCGGTGGTCATGTCGACCCCGGCGTAAACTATCGAGCCCTTGGCGCTGTGACCCAGACACTTGCCTCGATGAACCTGCCTCTCGCCCCTGCTGTTATCGAAGTGTACGAGTTTAGTACCGCGATGCTCGCACAATGAACCTTCGGAACTCTCGGACGTACTGATGCATCGTCGTCGGGAATACGTTCTCACGCGCTCGTGAGGCGACGACGGTATGGACTGAGACAACGCGCGCGATTCCATCGACAGACGAACCATGTCCCGACGATCGCGCAATTCCGCTTTCAATGCCTCCTGGCGCTTCAGGATCTCGTCTTGTAATACCTGGAAAAAAAATCCTCAGTCAAGACAAATCAATAATAACTATAACAATAAATAAAATAAAATTTAATATTATAATAATTACTATTATTATTAATATAATAATAATAATGATAATAATAATAATAATAATTATTATTATTATTATTATTATTATTATTATTAATATAATTATATTTAATTTAATATTATTTATTTAGATAAATAAATAATAATTATAACTATCACTAGTCAGGATTATGACTAGTTACCAATAGCTATAACTCATCATAGTTGTAACTAGTTTCAATTATAACGATAATTATTTACTATTATTATTGTTATTGTGATTATTTTATTATTGTTATTAAATGGGTTAGTGCAAGTAATTTTGAGATATTCAAGTGGCGCCGATGTTGAATCGGCAGTTGGAAAATTGATTGAAAATTTGCATCAGACCTGTCTCTCTTTATCCTCTATGAGTTGCTTCTTCTCCATTTCGCATTGCAATTTTTCTCTGTGCCTCGAGACCATTTCCTCATAAAAACTACTGTAACCAGGCTTGTTGTGTTCGTGAAGAAACTTCTGGACATGCTGGGCGAGCTCCAATATCATTACTTCGCCCTTCAACCGTTCGGCCAGACGCTCCGTTTCCGATATCAGTACGGCTATTTGCTCGTTCGACAATCCAGTACTGTTTTTAAACTTGATACTCGGAACTCTGCGTATAAAAACAAGACGTTGGTACAGGCTTTAAAAAAAAATGCAAGAAAATTGCAGGGACAGGCAAACCGACTTAATAAAAATTATTGGATCGTTGTTTGTCAATCGCAACTTGAACAAATTTTTTAATAACAATTGGTAATAAAAAAATGTGTTTTTTTTCAGTCAACTTAGTTGGCAATTTTTTAGGGTAATCGATTTCTTACACTTACTCTTCGGGATACTTTTCGCCGCACACAATGCGAAGATCTATCCGTGCGTGAACCTCGGCCGGTCCTGACATTCCCTGCTGCGGCATTAAAGTCACAATGATATCGAGAGGTTGCCACTTCCTCTTTTGCTTGTTCTTACGCAAATCTTTCAGCTCGTCGCCGAATATCGCCTGCGCGCGTAAACAGAACGATGACAACAATGAAAAAAAAAAAAATCACAGAAAACAAGACATTTAACAGAGAGACAAATGCCGATCGTCCGAGTCTGAAACTTACCTTCAAAACTTCGAGTTCGTTGTCCTGACGATCGCGGCACGATTCAATTTGTAACATTTTGTCGCAACGTTGGTAATTGTTGTGAGAAAAGGAAAAAAAAAAAAGAATTATAAAAGCAGGGTCAAAGAAATATTGTTTCGCGTTTCAGGTTAAATATAACCTTAGGGGTAAACAATCGAAATCGGGAGAAAATACTAAAATATACTTTTCACCGACTCTAGACATTAAAATGTCAAGCGCAAACACTTGTGTTCTACATCGTGATAATGATTCTTCGCTACTGTTCGACGGTGTTAAATCCTTTAACAAACTATCGAACGAGCGTTCGTGCTGTGGCCTTAAGGGGAGTTTTCACGTGATACGAGTTCGGAGGTTTGTCGTCGTCACGCGCATGCGCAGTGTATCCTCGGTACCGAGCGGTAAACGTTCGGTTAAATTACTTAATACCTTCGAGACTTCGAATTCGTTATCCTGACAATTCTGGTAAGATTCGATTTGCAACAATTTGTCGTTACGTTGTTCATTGTTGTAGGAAAAGAACAGAATTAACAGAATCGTTTCGGGTTTCAGGTTAAATGTAACATTCAATGTAAATAAACGAAATATCGGGATTAAAGTTTCACCGACTCTAGACATTAATATTTCAAGTGCAAAACTTTTGTTCTACACCGTGATAATAGGTCTGTTCGTTTTCAGAGCAAGCTGCAGCAGGGCGCACTATTTTACGTGGAAAGTCCATATATCTACAAGTATATCGATAACTATATCTATAAGTATATGCATATTTATTAGATATATAGATTTATTATTTATTAGACCTTCCACGTTAAATCGAGCGCTCTGCTTCAGCTTACTCTTGAAACGAATAAAGCTAATGATTCGTCGCTACTGTTCGACGGTGATAATTTGATAAATATTATAACAAGTATGGAATAAGTATGGAATGAGCGTTCCTCGGAGCAAGTTGGTCGGCATTGTCGTCACGCGCATGCGCAGTGACACGTGCAGCACAATAGTTTTTAAAAGGGTTAAAAGAAGGAAAACAAATTGCGATTGGAGCCGACGAGAATTACCATGGCAACAATAAATGACAACACACTCGTTTACGAGCTCGTAAATAATTTCATGCTCGTTTATCATTTCACTGCTACAATTTCGGATTCGCTAATTAATTCCTACTCAATTACAGTCCGTACTGTGTCCTTAAGGCGCGTTTGCATGAGCGACTGGCACGGAGCGGGCTTGTCTGCATTGTCGTCACGCGCATGCGCAGTGTTCGCCGGTACGCTTCGGTCAAATTACCGTAGTTTAGAAAAGGGTTAAAAGAAGAAAAAATAATACTCACAGCCGACGAGAATTACCATGGCAACAATAAACGACAACAGACTCGCTTACCAGCTCGCAAATCCTTTCATACTCGGTTATAACTTCGTTCTTATAAGTTCGGTTTCTCCAATAAATTCCTGCTCGAAGCAGAAGTCGAACAGCGGTCATGAGCGAAGATCTGAAGTTCATCGTCACTGGACTGAACAAGATACTGAAGAAGAACTATACCCTGTTGTCTCTGAAAGCTCTGAACGGGGATGATCTGTTGCAGGTAAGGAAGCTCCTTCCACAAAAGGCCGTCGTAGATTTTTACATGTCCAGTCATTATTCAAGATACTGAGCGACTTATTGTCGGCGATAACACAAGATGGAACGAAGTTGAATCTGCGGGACGAGGGCCTCGAGCAAACTTCCATCAGATTGTTGTCGGTGCTGCGAGTTCTCAAGTATCAACCCAACAAAGATCCAGCGTTGTTCAGGTAATCGTACAATGAAAAAAAATGTACCGGATTGGAAATTTGTATGTAACAACTAGTACACTAAATTTAATGTATAATTGTGAAGAAAAAATGAATACATTTTTCCATTGAAATCGAAGAAACCGAAGTTTATAGTAAAGTAAAGTAAAAGTAAAATGTAAAAATTAAAGTACTTTTATAGTAAAATTAAAGTGATTAAAAATAGAGTATTTTCAATGCTTTTAATAAACTGTGGATTCATTTTTCATCACAATTGTACATGAAGTTTATATACTAGTTTTTGCATAAAAACTTCACGTCCGGTACATTAAATTTCATACGAATTTTGTTTACATTGTACTCATCGAGCATATGCCAATGCTTCGAATATTTTCAAATTTTTTTGTCCCTTTCTTCAGACAAAGATTGGTGAAAGGAGATCCGGAAACGATATACACGATTCTGCAATGGCTGTTGTCCAACGTCGAAATCGCTCGGCAGAGAGCGTACTTGGCCCGCTTCCTTGTGAAGGTGAGAGTCTTTATCCGCACGTTTTTATCTTCGCCCAGCGCGCTTTGGATCGGACTATTTTTTTTCATCGCTGCAAAACAAAATTGTCCAATTAGATCGACGTGCCTATGGAATACATGGGGGACGCCGACACCGCGGCCCTGTACGATCGTTATCTCAGTCTCGTGGAGGAGTTCAAAATGGTCCACAGGGAGCGAGAAGCCGGTCGAAAAGGCGGGGAGGCCGCCGCGGAGTTGAAAGCAGATTTGAAGGCGATGGAGAAAGAACGCGAGGTGAGTTTCCTCCCTCGATCGAATTACCTTCGAAAAAAATCCGTTCGATCGGCTCGAACTCATCCTTCAACCGAATTACCTTGTAGCAGAGCTGAGCAAAGTGCCAAATAGTAGTTCAAGTACAAAGTACCACAAGTATTTGAATTATCAACTTGAAGTATTTCTCAAGTACTTTTCGCAATTAGGTTCGTAGCATTTAGCGTTATCTAGGCTTGAAAAAAAGATGCGAAGTAATTTGCAAATGGCTTTGTCATTGTGAAAAATCGGTAACTGAAATTTTCGTCATTCGTCATTTTGAGGCGATTTTTTAATCTATTCTTCACTTCTTTATCATAAAGAAAATCCATAACAAAATTATGAGTTTTGCGATAAACAATTTCATTTCAAAAAAAGAAGAGGAACCCTTCTTATTTTTTCAGGAGATATATTGTTTAATTAAAAAGAAACCAACAGGGTCTCTTCTTGTTTTTTGATGAAATGTTTAAGACCATATGAAACACCCCCCTCCCCGTCCATCCCGGGCTCAGTCGGTATCAAAAACTGTAATCAACTTTTCTCACTGGATCAGAATCCATGAGAAAAGTTGATTACAGTTTTTATTACCAACCGCGGTATTGCACATGCTCTTATGAATAAATTCTCGATACAATTATACTTATTGAGAAGTTAAGACAGATAAACATATATTAATAGAAACAACACTAAAAAAATAGAAACAGGTACTAAAAAGTACTTAAAGTGTTAAAAAGTACTGCCCAGCTCTGTCTTGAAGTATTCGTGGAATGGTTTAAAACTCAATCCCTCCTCGTTTATCCAGGTAATAGTCGACAGAATAGAGAAGATCAAAGTCAGAACCGAGTCGAACGCTCATCTGCTGAAAGCCGCCCAGGCCCTGCGTGTCGAGAGGGATCGCGAGCGCGATCTGGCCTCCCAGAAGGTTCAGGAGAGGGAAGCGATAGCGAATCTGCAAGCGTCGCTTCAGCGTTCGGAGCGAAAGCTAAACGTTCTTCGGGAGGCCGGTGAGGAGCTCACCGCTCAGGTGGTGATTCAGCGTCTGGCCGAGGAGGTGATGGTCCTGACCGCCGTGCGCAAGGAGCGTTTGCCTTCGGAACTGGCGAACCTGAAGTCTCGCGTCGACGCCTTGGCCTCGGTCGCCGGTTCGGCTTACGTCGGGCCCGACGAGATCGTCAACCTGCGACAAAAACTTGATTTAGTTGCGCGCGAAGTACAAGCTCTGGCTGAGACCCGGGTATCCGAAATCGGAGCTGACAAAATGGCACCGTTCAGGCAACAAGCTGCGGCGATAACGAGCGTCAAGCGCGACACGCTAGAACGGCTGGAATCCACCGAGGCCGCGCTGAGTGACCTCAGCGCGAAACTCGAGGAGAAACGTGAGAAGGCGAAACGCTTCGCCGAGGAGTCAGTTCCAAGGGGCGAGGAATTGAAGCGATACGTCGCTCGATTGAAGACCAAGAGCGTCGTTTACAAAAAATGCAGAACGGAACTTGCCGGATTGAGAGCCGAGAGCGGCGTTCTTCATCGGACGATCGTCATACTCGACGGGGAACTGGCTCGCTGCAAACCCGCGGCTGGAAGATCGGAGAAAGCTCTGCCTGAGAACTTCACGTCTGGGAATGCAGCGACTATAAACGCCCAATTGTCTCGAACCGTTTCTTCGCTCAGAGCCCAACTCGCGCCTCTTCTCAACGGTACGATCGCGATTTAAGGAGGGTGTGTCGTTGCAATTGCTGTTAGATTGGCATCTGAATTTTTTACATGCGACACTTATAGTGCATGGCGCAATATCTGTAATAGTAGAGGGTCGCCGTCACAGAAAAGAACTACTAGGAGTCCAGCAGTTACTACTGGCATTGCGGTAGTTACTACACGTGTAGGTACTAGTTATAAGTAGAACAGCAGGAAAGTGCATGCAATACTCAGTAGTGAACTACTAGAAACTGCGGTAAATCCCGCATAAAAATAATAAAAAATAATAAAAATGATAAAACATAAAATTTAACTACTGGACATTCATAGCAGATTTGAGTATTTAACTACTGGAGATTTATAGTAATTCCGGGTAGTTAACGATTCAGTGGTAGTTAAGGAGGTTGGAGCGAGTGGTGTTCATTTTGCCTAAATTCGAGAAATTCGGGCAAGAATTGCAAACACTTCCCAATGTTATAAAAATCTGATAAAGTTCATACTTATTATAGGCACTGAAAAGATTCATTTTGCATAATGATAATTTCAAAATGTTATTAACAAATTGTTGAAAAAAACATTGTTCATCAAAATATGTGGTAACTCAACTTTTTTTTTAAATAAGAATTATTCGTTCACTTTTCGGAATACGTATGATTTTTTTTCAGATTTTTATCTTTATTTTGATTTTTCTTGTTTTTTACATGGAAAAATGTGCAAATGTCAAAATAAAGATAGAAATCTGAAAAAATTCATACGTATTCCGAAAAGTGAACGAATCATTTTCATAAAAAAAAAAGTTGAGTTACCACATATTTTGATGAACAGTTTTTTTTAAACAATTTGTTAATAACATTTTGAAATTATTATTATGTAAAATTAGTCTTTTCAATACCTATAATAAGTATGCATTTTTTCAGATTTTTATAACATTGGGAAGTGTTTGCAATTCTTGCCCGAATTTCTCGAATTTAGGCGGAATGAACACCACTC
>JAPYZC010003496.1:0-11913 GCA_030522665.1 Ichneumoninae sp. A BG-2022a | reverse complement strand
GGTATAAAAAAAATTGATGATATAAACAATGTTTGTTCCAGATCCGAAGTGGAAAATCTAGCTTAAAGTTTTTTCGTCATCCACTCGACCGATAAACTAATAATTAATCAAGTGCGTAAATTCGGTGGGGTATAAAAAGGGAAAATAGAAGATCGGACAATGCGTTATTCGTCGAGAGCGTGTTTTATAAGCGCGGCCTTATATCATCGTCGAGTTGTCGAGCGTGCCCGTTCCACCCTCGTCGTTCTCGTCGTGCCCCACAGGGTTGATGCCAGTCGGATGGAGGGGCTCCGAGCAGGAAGAACGAGGACGAGAGGGGGTTATACGAACGCAGCCACGCCACTTCGTCCCTGCACCCCGACGCAATCTCATTACCGAGGGATGCACTCACCGTGTATTAATGCCGAAAGGAATTAACTTTCGACGTTACGGGATCAAATGTTATTAACTTTATATTGCTTCGCGGAAAAGGTGGTTGCTGATGCGGCGCTCACGGACAGCAGCGGCAGACAACTACCCTCGTACCGCCGTTGAAATAACGCGATGCGCCGCTGGTACACGTGCACACACACACATCGCCAACCGATGTACACTGGACGCACACACCGGCGTCATCCCTTGGCACGTCCACGTGCATACGCTTCTCGACGCCACGAGAGTGGAGCGTCAGCTGGGCTCTCGTCGCTTTAATTTTGTTTGGGCAAACCAATGGCTCCGCGCTTCGCCTCATTATTCGATGATTAAAAACCATTACTCATCGGCCACGCAAAAGTTCCAAGAGCCGGCCCTACCGACGAACTTTGACATTTTTTTTTTTTATTAATTTTTTTCCGATTCCTGTATTCGTTAAATATTAATCAATCGGGTCAAGCAAATGCGCTAACTTGACCCTGAACCACTGAAAATTTCACCTCGTTAGTCTTAAATTGTAATCCCCGAAATAAGAATTAGCATTTTCGAATTTGATATCATCTGTTGAATAATGGGAAGTAAAATATTTAAGTTTTTTTTGTGATTTAATTTTGTTTGGGCGAACCGATGGCTTCGCGCTGCGCCTCATTATTCGATGATTAAAAACCATTACTTATCGGCTACGCAAAAGTTCCAAGAGCCGACCCTACCGACGACCTTTGAAATTTGTTTTATTAATTTTTTTCCGATTCCTGTATTCGTTAAGTATTAATCAATCGGGTCAAGCAAATGCGCTAACTTGAACCCGAACCACGAAAAATTTCACTCGTTACAATCTTAGATTGTAATCCTTGTAACAGGAATTCATTAAATTTAAATTAGCATTTTCAAATTTCTTATCATCTGTTGAATAATGGGATATAAAATATTGAACTTTTTTTTGTGATTTAATTTTGTTTAGGCGAGCCAATGGCTCCGCGCTTCGCCTCATAATTCGATGATTAAAAACCATTACTCATCGGCCGCGCAAAAGTTCCAAGAACCGACCTTTGAAATTTTGTTGATTAATTCATTTTTCCACTTCCAGTATTTATAAAATATTGGGTCAATCAATGAATCGGGTCACGCAAACGTGTTAACTTGACCCTGAACTCCTAAAAATTCTGTCTCCTTAGCCACATTATAATCCTTCCAACAAGAATTGATTAAACTCGTATTTGCATTTTCCAATTTCTTATCATCTTTTGAATAATGCCATGTAAAATATCGAGTTTTTTTGTGATGTCATTTTGGTAAATTTATAACGCGTAATTTGCAATGTAGACCCTATGAAAGATAAGAAAATTTCTTTTGAGTAGCTACTGCTTAACGAGATCCATTATGGGATAAAAAAAATCGCGGAAAGTTCGTATCTGATCGACGTTTCGCTCATTCGACTCGTGGAAGGGTTGGGGCGAGCATTAAAGGTTTACCGGACTGCTTATACGGTATCGGAGTGTCGTTTGACGCGGCCAGCCGCCCGCGGGTAGGAGAAAAGATTCGCGAAGGATGGAAAAGCAGGATCCTCGAACGAGCGAGTGCACGGAGATCCATTTCACGCAGGAACGAGTCCCTCCATCGTTGCTTCAGCTGGATGGAAAAACGCTCCCGCACCCATCGATTTTCTTTATCTCGAGACTTCGTTTCTCCCTTCGCTGCAAATCGATTTTTCTCCTCTTTTTGCACGAAGATCGATACAATTGTCCCACTTCGTCTATACAAGTCCATAACGATCCTGCTCGGCGAGGAGGCTTTGCGTAATGCATCCTCTCTCGCGAGCGGCCAGATATTCACAGCTCTCTCACTTGAGCTCCAGCTTCATTATATTTTTCATTACATCGAACAGCTGATCCACCTGATATCGATGATGAATGCCCTGCACAACAGGAGCATCGGCTCTGGCCCGAGTATCGATCTGCTGAATAACCGAACGATATAAAAAAATAAAGATACACAAAAAAAAAAGCGAAATCCATAGAAATGAAAAAAAATAAAAAATACGTGCACTGCCAGGGGATCAGAGTGCTTTTTTCCGTACATCAAATTCGACGATGCCGCCGAGCAGTCGGGGCAAACGCGTGGTCGTAGCTCGGTTTCAAATAAAGTTAATTGGAAAACATTGTTCGAGCGAGGGGGGTGCGGAGGGGGGGGGGGGGCAGGAGAGGGTCCGCGCGCGCGGGGAGTTTGTGTAGTTGGAGCGCGGGAGTGAGCGAGGCTCCGCGACGACGAGAGGATGGTATTATATAGAGAGTCGCGTTCCCGTTCGCTCGGCGAGAGGCGTCGCAGTCCGCGAGGGGGAGCCGCGCGGTGCGGCGGGGGGAGCGGAGGGAGAGAGCGAGTTAGCGAAATTAATATTCCCTATCGTTTCGATCGGTTTGCGCGAACGAGTCGACGATCGAGTGGAGCGCGAGTTCGTCCCCGTAGCTCCGGGGGCAATTAATCCGAGATTATGCAAAAGCCCGTTCGCCAGTCGAGCGGGGAAATATTACAATACGCGAAAGAGGCTGCGGCGTTATTCGTCGGATGAACGGTCGCGTGGCTCTTTCCCTTCCGGGTTAATATGCAGCAGGGAGAGGATGTATATATATAGCATTCGCTTTTGAAAAAAGTTTTCATCGAAGACGCGTCTGGGACGTACAAGGCGTAGGGAAGAGCGGGGCATAATGGGACGGTGGAGAAAAATGGGGCGGTCGGGCAAAACGCGATATTCCAATCATTTTTGGATGGGACAATGGGGCAAAACGGGCCGGACAATCCGGATGTATCAACAGGGCAAGATGCGCCATCCAAATATGATTGGAAACTTCCGTTTTGCTGTCTGTCCCGTTTTGCCCCACTGTCCCATTTTGCAAAATGGGACGGTGGGGCAAAATGGGACAGTAGGGCAAAACGCCATATTCCAATAATTTTTGAATGGGACTATGGGGCAAAACTGGCCGGACTATCCGGATGTATCAACAGGGCAAGATGCGCCATCCAAATATGATTGGAAACTTCCGTTTTGCTGTCTGTCCCGTTTTACCCCACTGTCCCATTTTGCAAAATGGGACGGTGGGGCAAAATGGGGCAGTAGGGCAAAACGCCATATTCCAATAATTTTTGGATGGGACAATGGGGCAAAACTGGCCGGACAATCCGGGTGTATCAACAGGGCAAGATGCGCCATCCAAATATGATTGGAAACTTTCGTTTTGCTGTCTGTCCCGTTTTGCCCCACTGTCCCATTTTGCAAAATGGGACGGTGGGGCAAAATGGGGCAGTAGGGCAAAACGCCATATTCCAATAAGTTTGGATGGGACAATGGGGCAAAACTGGCCGGACAATCCGGATGTATCAACGGGGCAAGATGCGACATCCAAAAATTATTGGAAACTTGTGTTTTGCTCACTGTCCCGTTTTGCCCCGCTCTACCCTACCTGTGCGGTTCGAGAGAAAAATTCGTTTTTCTCTCAGGAAAATAAATTTGTCTAATATAAATATAATTGTTCGGTTGGACCTAACGGGACGCTCTACCGAGCACTCTTCTTCCCTCCCGCGCAGCATAATCCAGGCTTAAGGGCAGGGTTTTCTGCATGAGCCTGATACGGTCCGCTAGACGGTTCATACTCGGATTTAGCAAAATAGGAACCACTCAGATGTAAGATCGATGGAAAAAAAACAACTTGCAAGTAACGAAATAAAATTTGGAGCAAAGTTGCTTTGGGGATTTCTATTATTTAACAGATAAATCTCTGACCCCTCGGACATAAATCATATTCATTGGAGCGAAATACGTTTCAAGCTCCAGTAATTTTGTGATCGTTTGTCTATTTTTATTTACTTTTTATTACATCGATTCTGTTATACTGTTTTTTAAATTTTTTGTCTTGTTCCGAAAAGTGACAAACTCATCTTCATTCCTTCCACGACTTCGGCGTGCGGGTACCCGTATTCGATTTCCGAGTAAATCCTTCAAATTTACAACTATCGGATGAGCTGTCGTCGGGGGTAATCTGGTACGTATCGTACGAGAGAAAACGAGCCCGTTGCCACCGCCTATGCTGTATAACGAGGTACGATCTCTCTCGCCTGCCCGATTTTCTGTGTTGCGAACTGTGTGCTTGTATGCCGTTTCTGCGGTGTTCCGAGCCCAGTGTGGTATCGCGCACGAGGAGGAAGGCCCCGCGGGTTCCCGACTGGCTCGGGCTGTGTGTGGTGCACACGGTACCAGCAGGCGGCAGCGCCGGGATCACCGGCTGACAGGTTCCTAATGGAACCCGTAAATACCGGCCCCGACCGCGAGTAGCTTATGTTTTTCAAATGAGATACCGAAAATTGAGTTTGAGAGTTCGCGTTGTTGATGTGACTGGAGACCGTGGTCCTGTTGACGCTCGCGGATGCCCACGCACCCGTTATACGATCCGAAAGCCTGTAGAGCATTAAATAATTTATAATAATTTTCGCTGAAGTATCTTTTTATCGAGAGACGACGAGAGAGCCATGAAAATTATTGTGTTTACCGAACCGTCGTAGAAAAAAACACGACCGGCAGCTATTGCTGCGTACTGGATGGACGTAATAATAATAAATATTTAATGTTTTTCAGGTGCCGCTGATTCTGCGTGAAACGTTGCATCTTCGTCACCGAGGCTTGGATGTTAAATCCCGAAGCATCGTTCCCGATACCGCAGCACCCAAAATTCTACAACCTATTATTGTACGCTATTAGTGCCTATTTGAGTAAACAGTGTAGGGGACAGCGGGGCAAAATGGGGCAACGGGGCAAAACGGGGTTTTTGGGCGAAACTCAATTTTCCAATTATTTTTGGATCTGTCAAGGTTGCAAAACTGGGCAGAAAAGCCTGATGTATCCGATAGGGCGCATTCGGGCATCCAAAAATTGTTGGAAAATGACGTTTTGCCCAAAACCCCGTTTTGTCTCGTTGCCCCATTTTGTCCCGCGCTACCCTATAATGAGTTTCGAACATTTTTCAGGTTCCGCTGCTTCCGGATCAACGTCATTGGGACCGTCTTCGTTGCATGTTCGTCACCGAGGCTTAGAATGTGAAATTCCGAAGCATCATTTCCGATACCGCAATACGCGAGATTCTATAACCTATTATTGTACGCTATTCGCGCTCATGTGAGCAAACAGTGTGTAAGAATAAATGTCCAATATTTTGAAGATGCCGCAACTTCCGCATCAACGTCATTGGGACCGTTTTCGTTGCATCTTCGTCACCGAAGCTTCGAATTTTTTTTTTCCGAAGCATCCTTCCCGATACCGCAGGACCCGAGGTTTCTAGACCCTATTATTGTACGCTATTGGTGATCTTTTGAGAAAACAGTGCGTAATAATAAATATGCAATATTTTTCACGCACCGCTGATTCTGCGTCAACGCCATTGGGACCGTCTTCGTTGCATCTTCGTCACAGAGGCTTGGAAAGTTAAATTCCGAGGTATCGTTTCCATTACCGCAGCACACGAGGTTTCTATACGCTATTATTGCCCCCGTGAGCAAACAGTGCGTAATAGTAAATGTCCAATATTTTTCAGTCGCCGCAGATTCTGCGCCAACGTCATTGGGACCGTCTCCGTTGCATCTTCGTCACCGAGGCTTGGAATGTTAAATTCCGAATCATCGTTCCCGATACCGCAGCACACGAGGTTTCTATACGCTATTATTGCACGCTATTGGTGCCCGTGTGAGCAAACAGTAACGTTCGATACCGTGTTGTTCAATGTGTGTATTATTCCCTGGGGGCTCGCATGCATTCAATAATACGTCGTAATGGCAGTGCAAATTAGCTTCTGCGCGGATTAACTCATTGCCCGAGAGAGAGATAGAGAGAGAGAGAGAGATAGATAGAGAACGAGAGCCGGAGGTCTCCTGCTGCTGGCAGTGGGCTGACGCTCGAGTGAAAATCGATCGATATATTAATGACCGTTCGGGGAGTGGCGGGATTGGTCGTTCGTTATTTGTCTATCGCACTCCCCGAGCTCGTTCTATATAACTCCACCGAGCACGGTTCATCTGTTTCACATCTATACACATATACGTTCTGCATTGATTTTATTACGAGAGTTCTGGAACTCTCGGGCTGTTGCTAGAATCTTTACAAATTTTGTTGAATCCACAGGCGACTCCAGGCGTTTTCCCAGGCTCCAGGTTGTTCCTCCTCGCTCTAAGTGGCCTTCACGGACGCTCCTCTTCTTCTTCTTCAGATCAGAAGGATTCGTGCCAGTGGCCAAGTTCTCGGGTCGCTCTTCGTCCTTCTCTTCACGAGCGATTCGCCCTGCGCCGCGAAAACAGAAGCTTTACAGATTGACCTCCAGTTAGCTCCCGAAAGGCCAGCCAGCAACGTCATTTGTTTCACATCTATACACGTATACGTTGTGCATTGATTTTATTACGAGGGTCCTGGAACTCTCGGGCTGTTGCTAGAATCTTTACAAATTTTGTTGAATCCACAGGCGGCTCCAGCCGTTCTCCCAGGCTCCAGGTTGTTCCTCCTCGCTCCAAGTGGCCTTCACGGACGCTCCTCTTCTTCTTCTTCAGATCAGAAGGATTCGTGCCAGAGGCCAAGTTCTCGGGTCGCTCTTCGTCCTCCTCTTCACGAGCGATTCGCCCTGCGCCGCGAAAACAGAAGCTTTACAGATTGACCTCCGGAGAAGCTCCGTACCGGCCAGCGCGTAAACTACCTTCCAGTTAGACGCAGTTAGCTCCCGAAAGACCAGCCAGCAACGTCATCTCTTTCACATCTATACACGTAGGGTAAAAGTGGTGAATATGGCCCACCACAATTAACACGTAAATCAATGATATACGGACCCGGCCATATTCCCCACTTTTGGCCTATATGTTCTGCATTGATTTTATTACGGGAGTCCTGGAACTCTCGGGTTGTTGCTAGAATCTTTACAAATTTTGTTAAATCCACAGGCGACTTCAGGCGTTCTCCCAGGCTCCAGATTGTTCCTCCTCGCTCCAAGTGGCCTTCACGGACGCTCCTCTCCTTCTTCAGATCGGAAGGATTCGTGCCAGAGGATAAGTTCTCGGGTCGCTCTTCGTCCTCCTCTTCACGAGCGATTCGTCCTGCGCCGCGAAAACAGGCGCTATACAGATTGACCTCCGGTGAAGCTCCGTGCCGGCCAGCGCGTAAACTACCTCCCAGTTAGACGCAGTTAGCTCCCGAATGACCAGCCAGCAACGTCATCTCTTTCACATCTACACGCGTATGCGTTCTGCATTGATTTTATTACGAGAGTCCTGGAACTCTCGGGCTGTTGCTAGAATCTTTACAAATTTTGTTGAATCCACAGGCGACTCCAGATAGTTCCTCCTCGGCCCGAGTGGTCATTTAACTGACGCTCCTCTTCGTCTTCTTCAGATCGGAAGGCTTCGAGCCAGAGGCCGAGTTCTGGGGTCGCTCTTCGTCCTCCTCTTCACGAGCGATTCGTCCTGCGCCGCGAAAACAGAAGCTATACAGATTGACCTCCGGTGAAGCTCCGTGCCGGCCAGCGCGTAAACTACCTTCCAGTTAGACGCAGTTAGCTCCCGAAAGACCAGCCAGCAACGGGAGAGCCTCCGCTCCGCTCCGACCACCTCTCTCGATCGGCGAACTGCACACCGGGACGGGAGAGGCGAACGCGGTGTAAGCGTACGGCTCGATACGCTTAATTTGACGTAACAAAGCGGCGTATACGACAGGCTCCACAGTACACTGGAACTCTCCTGTACTCTCGTCCACAATCCACCTATAGCTTCGACTACCGTTATAACGCCGAGCCCGAGCGCTTGCGCACCCTCCAACTTACGAACTAATTTACTCGCGAAATTAATCCGCGCGAAGGCTCGAGCTCCGAGAGTTTCTAAAATAATAATTACAACGCGAGCACGATATATTAACGTTCTCGTATATCTATACAACGCGGAGGCTACGTCGGAAGGAGAGTACCGAAGGCTATGGTATTATTACTGTGCGACTCCCTCCGCGTCCCGCTTCGCGAAGCCTACTATTCACTCGAATATACCGCGTGAGCCGGTAGCTGGATTAAAAGAGAATGGCTCCCTCGCGTATTGTCCTTTGAGCGGTTTCAATTACCATAAATCTTATCGCGAGCTTATAATGTGCCGATTAATATAGAAAAATATATAATAAACGGCGGAACGCTCGGTCGGGACCGAGCGACGATCCTTTCACACTCGTGGATATAATAAGCCGCGCGAAATCGCGCCGGTATTTATTCCGAAGGGAGAAAAACCGGAGAGAGTCCGCCGACGAGGCTCCATTGATAAATGACGCGTCGACGCTTGAAAGGGCCGACCGCGCCGGATGAAATCGTTTGCCTTCCGACGACCCGGCGCTCCTGCACTCCGACGCTCTCCCGCGAGCGGTAATAAGTGCCTTTCCTCGTTGAGCTCCCGGTCGAAAGAAGAGCCCACGGTCTCTCGCGAAGCCCGAGAGGATGCATTTAAAAACTAATTGATTAAATGCATTTAACGGCGGAGATTCGAGACGGTGTTTTCCATCGAAGCCATTTCACCGGTATTACGATTTTCCTTTTCTTCCTCACTAATCGTTCTTCTAACGTGGTGAGGGGAGTCTTCGGGAAGTCAAAGATTGCTCGATTCACTTTGCGGCGACCTTTTTAACGGTCTAATTGAAAGCCTCCATTATAAACGATATCTCGGATTAAACCGAGATAGCTATTTCAATCTCGATATTAATCTCCAACGATGTGGGTTATTCGGTGCGTACAGGACAGCTGACAATACCGTAGTAATAATACTACTCCATCCGGCGAACGCGCCGTATGTCCATCTAATCGGACTGAGTGCCGTGTTACTCATCGACCTATAGAGCGCCGCTAGAACGTAGACTTGTACCCGCATTAAACAAAGGGACGCGAGTAGAGTGACCTGGTGCTGTGGAGTCTAAAAATGAACGAGACGCAGGAAAGTCCCATTTTTTTTTCTTTACACGCGTCAAATTTCAATATTTCTCAAATGGAACGTACGTGACGGAGGTTTTTCGCTTTGTTTTTTTTTGTCTCAACCTACTACACTTGTCGCGAGTGTATACATGTAATTTCTTGAGCAATACATTTATAGACATTTATATATATTTATATTATGTAAGCAAGTTGGTAGGACGTAGACTTGTACCTGCATTAGAGAAAGGGACGCGAGTAAAGTGACTTGATCTTATGGGTGTAAAAATGAACGAGACACAGGAAAGTCCCATTTTTTTTTCTATACACGCGTCAAATTTCAATATTTCTCAAATGGAACGTACGTGACGGAGGTTTTTCACTTTATTTTTTTTTGTCTCAGCCTACTACACTTGTCGCGAGAGTATAAATTTAATTGTTTGACCAATAAATTTATAGGGTAAAAGTGGGGAATATGGCCCGGTCCATATATCATTGATTTACCTGTTAATCAAGGTGGGCCATATTCACCACTTTTACCCTACCCATTTATATATATTTTTTTACATATAGTTATATATATATAAACGAACCGCTAGGACGTAGACTTGTACCCGCATTAGACAAAGGTACGCGAGTAAAGTGACTTGATCTTATAGAGTAAAAATGAACGAGATGAAGGCAAGTCCCATTTGTTTTTCTTTTCTCTTTATACGCGTCAAATTTAAATATTTCTCAATGAGAGCGTACTTGGCGGATGTTTTTAACTTTGTTTTTTTTCCTTCAGCTTGCTACACTTGTCACGAGTGTATAAATCCACACGCTCTCGTCACAAAAGTCTGAAGCAGTGGGGATCGAGGGTTGCCGCGACGACTCGAGTTTATCCACGCCACGAGGGGGAAAACAAGTGGTCGAGCATTTATAGACACGACGTGGCAGGGCGAAGTGGCTATTTTCCGGCGAGTGCGCACCGATTAAAAATCCAATTCGGTCCGTGAGCCGGCCGCAACGGAAGGCGGCGAGGGATATATAACGCCGGATCGAAGAAGAAGGTGCAGGGCGAGGTGTGCGGGGAGGGTGTAAAACTCCATACCGTTGTCGTTTTCTTCTCGGTTCGAGAGTAGCGAAAGTCGTCCGGCAGAAGCCCTCGGAGAAGCTTCGCGGGAGCGAGAACTAATTCATTTGGGAACGGTCGATCGCTCGATAAATTCGCGAATCGTAACCCTCCTCCGCGCGGACGGGGACAGAGAGAGGGCGGGAGGGAGCGAGAGTACCAACAGAGTATCGATGCTCGGCCACGAGGAGTTTCACAGCATCCCCTACACGAGACTCCCCGCGATATCGGGGCTAGTGGAAAAACTCGCGCCTCTCTCTATCTATAGACACTGAGAGGGAACCCGGGCATCTTGATACTTTTTCCATTTACTGAAATTGATATTACTTTCGTATAAGGGCATGTATATATACGCGTATAGTAGGCGGGGGGGAGGGATAGAGGCCGCGAGCGAGAACGGGCCAGATCCATCTAGACTATAAATTTTTAACGGCGTAAAACTTTCCATCGATGTCGGGGAAAACGAAGGGAGGCCTGTGTGTAGGTGAGTGTGCGGAGAGTCCTTCGCTCCAACAGACATATGGAAAATTTCAACTCATCGTCTGCAACACTTTGATCATTCAATCTCAAACTCAGACATTTAGAATTTGATTCTCTGTTAGTTCACACAAAAAAAAATAGAAATTAATAGCCATGGAAATTGAATTGGATAAAATACTTTCTAGCAATGTAACAAAAAGATGAGAGAAAATAAAATCAATGGGGCAAATGTCGAGCCGTGAATAAACGGGAGTGTTTGTGTGATCACGAGTTACATAACAAATATAGATATGATAGGCGAGAGAAAGTCTCTTCGCTTTTACTCGTTTATAGAAATCCTGCTAGAGTGTGAGCGCGTGAGAAAATAATAGGCATAGGGAAAATTTCAACTCATAATCTACAACGCTTTAATCATTTAATCTTAAGTTCAGACATTTAGAATTTGATTCTCGGTCAGTTAAAAAAAAATCAACAGCCATGGAAATTTAATTGCATAAAATACTTTCTACCGATATATCAAAAAGATATGAGAAAAAAATCAATAGGGCAATGGTCGAGCCGTGAATAAACGGGACCGTTCGTGTGATCACGAGTTACATAACAAATATAGATATAATAGCAAGAGAAAGCCTCTTCGCTTTTACTCGTCTACATAAATCCTGCCAGGGTGTGACCGCGTGATAAAAAAAAATCGACACATGAAAATTTCAACTCATAATCTCCAACACTTTAATCATTAATTCTCAAACTCAAAAATTTAGAATTTGAATCTCGCCCAGTTTACAAAAAAAAAAACAAATTAACAGCCATAGAAATTAAATTGCATAAAACACTTTCTCCCGCTATACTGAAAAAATAAGAAAAAAAAAACAATCGAGCAATAGTCGAGCCGCGAATAAACGGACCATTCGTGTGATCGCGAGTTACACAACAAACATAGATATAATATCCGAG
>JAPYZC010003495.1:0-24368 GCA_030522665.1 Ichneumoninae sp. A BG-2022a | reverse complement strand
ACAATCTTATCAGCATCTTCCATATGCTTGATTTTTTCAGATTTTTATCCGATCGAGAAGTGTTTGTAATTCTCTTTTATTCCTCTCAAACTTAGGCGGGGTTAGTCATTGCGCTAGTACTACCTTAATGCACGAATATCGATATCCATATTAGTAAATCGCCACAATTTTCGTCTCGTAGAATAGCAAAGCTCGTTGAGACTCGTGAATGAAGAGAAAAAAAAGTTTGTTTTGTTTCGTCTTTTTTTCAGCGGACGGTAACAAAACTTCTGTACAGAACAGATACAGGACGCCGAACGAGAATCTGATCAGGTATGTCTTGTATTTATAACGATTCCTTTAAACTCTTGATGTTTCCAGTCGAGGCGTGATTTTTTGTTTTCGACACAGCACAGTACATCCGCGATCATATATTTTTTTCTCATCTCACGAATGAATTCATTATTCGAGTTTCAGTCACAAGAAGCGAGTCGACTGTGCTGTCTCGAATAATCCACCGGCGTCGCCAGCCACTCTCACTGTTTATTACTCTATATAAATTGCGTGAAACAATGCAACAAGCGTGCACAATCAGAAACCAACTAACAAGAACGACTTTAATCAATATAACGAATGGCACACAAACGCCGTCGAAGGAGTTTGTCGTTTGCGACAACGCACGGTCGTCCGTTATAACAAAAAACCAAAGTTTTTCGATCAGATTTATTAAATTGGCTGCAATTGTCTTATGTCCCTTGTAGCCATCTTGTGACGTTATCGGCCGTCAATCTAACTATTAACCGAATTGCGTAAGTGGTATAACGATATCCACTATCTATGTTTATTTATTTTTTGTCTTTAAATCTATTTCTCTCTGACAATTTTAATTTTTTTTTTCAATAACTTTCGTTCGTTCCAAATGCATTATGGATTTACAATGGGAGATTTTTTTTCACCTTACACTAATAATCGCATGTTCCATTTGCGGAACTGTAGATACGCCCGAAAACTAAAGAGTTCCTAGCCCGTTGGCTGCGTTTGCATTTGTTTCGTTTGTAAATCCATATCGTTAGAGTTAAATGTATGTCTCTTGAGATTCATTTTACAATCTTCAGATTATAACTATTCTTACAATTATAAATGTTGGCACAACATATATATATAATTTTTTTAACTGGATGTGATTAGTATGCAACCATTCATAAATCATTCATACTTCATTCTTCATTTCGTCACCCGAAGGTGCATCTTTGTCCAATTTTCGATCCACGATCATCGATCCGATCTGACACTCCCATTTTTGTATTAGTTATGTATTTTTTTTTAAATTCATTATAAATCGTCGCGTTGTGTGCCGCGCTCCTGGACTAATCGACTGTTTTTTGCACTTTGAATCGATACATGAATTATGTTTTTTAATATAAAAAATAACGTTATAAATAGTGAGATAAACGATCAGAATCGAACGGAGACGGCTAAGCATGAAAGCATTTTTCAGTTCGCACAAAAATACTCGCCCGCCAAGCTATCAGAAGCAGCGCAGTGTCTGCTTGCCGACGTCAAGCCCGATCGCCACATTAACAGCAACACAAATCGAAAACAACGACAATGTAAACAACAACAACCGGCTGTCGTGGCCGCAATTTAGAAACGTTAATCAGACGCAACACTCGCCGAATGTAACAACAACCACAACAACAACAACAACAACACCAACGAAGGGTTACGTGTTAAGGGGAAGGGACGAGCAGCCTAATAGTTATTATAAATTCAGACGGGATACCGCTCACACGCCGCTTGAGAGGGTACTTCCAAAAGACGAAGCAAACGTCATGGAGCGTGCTAATCAAATTGTCATGTATGTAACCCCCTTTCACCTACCTGAATTATTTATTCGATACATAACAAATCATTTTATTTATTCTTATCGTTTAAGCTACGCGTCAGAGCTTTTTTCATTTTTTTTTCATACCAGTCAGTCTTGCGATCTGTTACTACGATTTATTTTTAAATATAACAATAGTTGGTATGTTCACATAGTGGTGAACTTCATTGGTAAAAGGTCTTTTTACTTTCATCTTCGTAGCTAATGGCATATTGGTAGAAAAACAGTTTACTTCTTTTTTTTAAGTTCTTTTCCCATACGGATAGTTTATTCTGTTATTTTTTTCGCGTTCTCGAGACGCCTCTACGTTCTTTCACCGTCCCAGTTCCAACAGTCAATTCGAAAAACCTTCCTCCTGACAAAACCTTTCACGCAATTCACAAACGCCACAGCCAACTCTCAACTCTCTCTCTATCTGTTTCGCCTTATACCTTCCTCACGTCACCCGTCATATATCGATGCTGTACTACTCCATTGTCTCACACTTCGCAACAACAGCCCACTAACGTCATTTGTGCATGGCTCAATTGTCTTGTTGCCGTAGGTGGATAGAAACATTTATTAAACTTCGCCGTTGCGAGTGAACTCGTTCTCTCTGTCTCTCACTTTCGCCGACGAGACTGCGATCCAAGGGCGATTTTTCTTCGCGCAACTACTCTGTCTGTTTTGCTCTTTTGCGTGTAGTCGACGTCAAACGGAAACTCGTTTCTTTCGTGTAAAAAAAAAGGAAAAATTTGCATCAATTTACGAGTCTTCGAAGACGGGTGGACGCTCTTTATCTCAAACACAATCTTACGCATAACGTCGAATGCATTTCTGAACTAGGCTTCGACAATTTAACGAAAAATTGACTCGCTTTTATATGATATTTCGCTTACAATTATTAAAATGTACGATGCAAAATTTTTTAAATATTGAATTTTTACTAAATGCCAGAATGATGCAAGTCGATAATAAGAGGATCATTCGGGCTTACTAACGTCTTTGCGGTACGCTTAACTATGGGATATCTCGGAAATATGTGTCCTAAGACCTATCGTCGCACTTGTCACATTGCAACTCGATCGTTCTTTTCTCTGAATTTACCCTCAGAATTTCAAATCGTACTAATGAACGTACGTTCAATACAGAAAAAAAAGAAAGATTTTTAGAGAAAGGATCGTCATCGATTTGTCAATCGTTTGTGTTAATTAAAAAAAATGATTAATTGATGGTTCGAATTTTACAGGAAAAATAAATCCTTTCGTCCACGAGAGCGTGGCAAGAAGGGTCTGAAGAATCTCCAGACGGTAAAGACTCTCGCAGGAAGGACGCAGAGTTACGGCACGGGTGGTCCGGGGAAGGCCCGAAAACAGCCGATGACCGTGTCGGCGCAGTTTCAGCAGAGTCTTCACAGCCTGATGGACACACTCAACCAGGCCAATCCATTTTTCATAAGATGCATAAAGAGCAATTCGAACAAGATCCCGAACGAGTTCGACGAGGAGACGGTGCAGCGTCAGCTGCGTTACACCGGAATGTTGGAGACGGTGCGGATACGCCAGGCGGGTTTCAACGTCCGTCTGACGTACGAGGAGTTCATTCAGCTGTACAGAATGCTGTTGCCCAAAGGACTGCTGAGCTCCCAGTCGGACGTGCGAGATTTCCTTCTCACGTTGAATCTCAATCGCGACAATTATCAGCTGGGCACGACGAAGGTCTTTCTGCGCGAGTCCGAGAAGATAAAGCTCGACATCGAGCTCCATCAGCAAATAATAACGAGCATAACGACGATACAGAAGTGGTTTCGAGCTTGTCTCGAGAGGCGAAAATTCCTGAGAATAAAAAACTCCGTCGTTCAGATACAATCGTTCTGGCGGATGGTGGCGGCGCAGAGGCTGGCGCAGTCGTTGCGCGCCAGAGTCGAGGCCTCGATTCACATACAGTCGACGTGGCGAGCTTACAAGCAGCACGGATGGTTCAAGAAATTCAGATCGTGTGTCGTTACGTTTCAATCTTACGTGCGCGGCAACAGGGCGAGAAAAAATTTCCTCGAGATAAAGCAGAAGAAACAATCGTGCAAGAGTCGGATCGGCAGCGACGATTCGCTGTGCGACGAGCGAAGAGTCAACGCGGTGAACAGCGACGGATCGCCGGTCGAGGCCAGAGCGTCGGTGACGTCGTCGGGCGAGCCATCGCCAAGGAGAATCGAATCTCACACCGTGACCTCGAGGGTCGAGACCGTTCGTCGGGAGGAGACCATCGACTCGAGTATCTCGTACTCGAAGAGAAAATTAACGCCGAACAAACGTTCGCTCAGCACTCACCCGAGCGGAATGAAAACGCCGGAGGTGTTCGAGCCGGCGGACAACAGCGAGAGAAAAGGAAGCTTGGAGAGTCTCGCCAGCTTGCGGAGCTACGAGTCTCAGGTGAGCGTCGACAGCTCCGAATCTCATTACTCGCACGAGAATCTCAACTCGAAACCCGTGCCGAGCACTCGAACGAAGCGCACCGACCAGTCGCCGCTGACGTCGGTAAACACGAGCGTCTCCAGCACGTCCAGCACGCAGTACACGGAACACAGCAGACTCTCCTCCTTGAGCAGAAGAACGGACAGTCTCTGGACGGGCTACAGCGACGGCGACACCGACGGCGAGACGCCGAACGCCGTGCAAAGCGCCCCGCCGATATTCAGCACGGTGCCCTCGTTCCCGAGTCCTCGGGAGATAAAGTATCATCCGAACGTAAATCTCTCGCACAGTCCGAACGCCGATATATGGCGGCGAAGAACGGATTACACTTCGGGCTCTTACACGGAATTCATGATGACCCCTCCGCAAAAATCCACCGTAACTCGTTCCCCGAACGTCGCTCAGTACAAAAATTTGACTGAGAGTCTTCTCGAGCAGGCGAGATTGGAGAGACTGAACGAGGCGTCGAATTACAACGTGAAGATCGAGGCGAACGATCGGCCGGCCAAGAAGGACAGTCCTCAGCGAAGATTGAGCGACCATCCCGTGGCGTGCGATCGCGTCGAGCACCCGCCGAGCTCCCCGGCGCGGAGAGACCAATCGTACACCATCGGCAAGGACGCGAAGATCGAGCTGAATTTTCTCAGGAGACAAAACTCCGAGGGCGACAACAACAGTTCGATGAAGATGGACATAACGAACGACGAGAACTCGGTTCGCGGGCCGTCGAGGAAGACGAGTTCGAGCAAGGACTCGCCGGACGTTCAGAGGCCAAAGGAGAAAACCGAGCCGGACGTGCCGGTCAGAAGCGCGAGGAGGAACAGACCTTCGAGGGAGGTTCAGTGCCGATCGATGGGCGAGAGCGTCTCCGAGTCGGGACCGACGGAGGCGAGAAACATCTTTCTGGGGACGATCAAGGAGAGCGACCTCAAAAAATCGCCGAGCATATGGTCGAAGAAGGACAGCGCCAACGAGCTCGTCTCGAGATCGGTGACCGACTGGCCCGTCAACAAGAACGAGGGCACTTACAAGGTTCAGGCCGTGGGGAAGCGCGTGAGATCCAACGCCATAACGACGCTGGAGTTGCGTCGACGAAATTCCGATCCGGCGACCAAGGTGTCGGGATTGGGCGACGAAAAATCCGGCAACGACACGAGTCCGAACGATCTCAAGCTCGCACCCAGCATGAATCTCCTCGAATGGAAGGGCAACAATTTGTTCACCCTGGCCGGTCATCGTTTTCGCAAGGTAGCGAGATTCGCCAAAGACGACGTTTGCGTGTGTTGCCACGAAAAAATGGACGCCTTCGTGACGCAGGGCTACAAGTGCGTTGACTGCAAACAATTGTATCACGTTAAGTGCATACAGAACGGTGGCGTCCTGAAGATGCCCTGCATACTGGCGAACACGCCGAACAGAAGAAAAAATCGCAAACCACCGAGAACCCCTTACGAAACGGCGAAGCAGGCTGTCGTGTCGAAATTCAGTCTGACGGGCACATCGGCGTTCTCCGACAGCACCGACAAGATCATTTCCGACGCCAAGGAGCTCGCCCTCATGCAGGACTTCATAACGAAGAAAATATACATAATGGAGGGTCAGGAGGAGGGCAAAAAACCGAGCGAGGTCGATCGCGTTTTCAAACAGGCGTTGAGGAAGTTCAAGGACGATCTGGTGATAACTTACAGCGTCGCCATACAACAGGGCGTCGAGGGAAACATTAAGTACACCGATCTCATCGCGAATTTCCTCCACGTCATGGAGACCGTTTGCAAACAGGAGAACACGAGGGAAGACTTTCCCGTTACCATGGGGGTCAACGCTTTCAGGGGTTTCATGAACGAATTCATGACGCTAGTCAAGACCGAAGCGCCGGAGAAGCAGAGCAAGAGCAAGAGGAAAAAGGAGAAAAAACGCAAACAGGAGGAACCGATAAGACACGGGAATCACATGTTCCAATTGACCATCATCAATATACCCACCGCTTGCGAAGTCTGCACATCGTTCTTCATGTGGCCCATCGAACGAGGACTCGTTTGTCAAAGTAATTACATTCGTTACCATTTTTTTTTCTTGTGTTTAAACGAAAATTCTGAAAAAATTCATGTGGCTTCTAGAAAATGAACGAAATCATTTGAGAAGCGAAAAAAGGTTCACTGATTATTTGTTGAACAACTTTTTTTTTTTAGCAATTCGTTACTAACTTTTTGACATTATTGTTATGCAAAATTAATGTTCTTAGCACCTTTAACAGAGTTGATTTTTTTGAAATTTTTATATAAATAGGTAGTGTTCGAATTCTCAAAATGTACGAGTGCTGCATCCTTAAGGAGGTTGGAGCGAGTGGTGTTCATTCCGCCTAAATTCGAGAAATTCGGGCTAGAATTGTAAACACTTCCCAATGTTATAAAAATCTGAAAAAATGCATATTTATTATAGGCACTGAAAATATTCATTTTGCATAATAATAATTTCAAAATGTTATTAACAAATTGTTGAAAAAAAATGTTCATCAAAATATGTGGTAATTCAACTTTTTAAAAATAAAAATGATTCGTTCATTTTTGGGAATACTATAATTTTTTCAGATTTTTATAACATTGGGAAGTGTTTGCAATTCTTGCCCGAATTTCTCGAATTTAGGCGGAATGAACACCACTCGCTCCAACCTCCTTAAGTCTTCGTGTACGAGATCCTGGAACCATTCTCATATTACCAAAAAATGTCGATAAATTATGACGAACAATCTTCGAAGGACCTTCGGAATAAATAATGATCTCGTTTCTATTATAATAAAATTTGTTTATTTACACCTGTTGTTCTTTGCTTTCAGACTGCAAACTGACCTGCCACAAGAAGTGTTACACGCGAGCAGCGGCCGACTGTGGAAAGGACGGTTCGTTGCACGAGATAAATTCTCGCAAGGTATTCGGCGTTCCTCTGTACAAGCTGGACTGCGGCGACGGCAAGGTTCCCTTGGTGGTCGACCGTCTGATAACGACGATAGAGATGCACGGACTCTACACGGAGGGTCTCTACAGAAAGAGTGGCGTTTCCTCCAAAGTTCGAGAGTTGAAGGTGAAGATGGACGAGGGCGATCTGGAGAAGGTTGACTTCGAGAATTATCAAGTCCACGTGCGGGCGGCGGTGCTGAAGAGTTTCTTCCGGGACATGCCCGAGCCTCTCCTCACTTTCGAGTACTACGACGACTTTCTTCACGCCGCGAATCTGACCGATCCTCACGACAGGATAAGCACGCTCTTCGCTATATTGAAGAAATTGCCCAAACCTAATTTCGATCTGATGGAACGATTGATCGTTCATCTCGCCAGAGTTGCGCTCCACGAGGTCGACAACCGAATGTCCTCGTCGGCCCTCGCGATCGTCTTCGCGCCATGTATTCTGCGAACGAACAGGACACTCCCTGCGCAGGATTCGTTGCAGGACGTCGGCAGACAGACGAAGTGCGTCGAGACAATCGTGCAGGAGAAACTTCGAGTGGTGAGGGCCACACTGGCGGACATAAACACGCTGGAATCGGCGTGCCACACCGCGACTCACAGACTCTCGAGTCTGAGATCCTCGAAGATATTCAGTCCCGAAGAGTTGAGCGTGGCGGCGACGACGGCGACGAACCGAGGGGGCGCCGGCGATCGCGACCGCGATCGAGGCGACGAGGAAGAGGCGATACTCGTCGGACACATACAAGAAATACAGAAGGAAAAGGCTCTTCTCACTTCGACCCTGCCGAGCCTCACGAGAGCATCGTCGGACGACGATCTGTTGCTATCGGCGACCGATCTCGACGATGGATCTCTCGACGATCTTCTCCCACCTTCTGCCGGTAATTTTTATTGCGATCTACAATCAATATCGCTGTTGTTTTCCAATGAAAATAATGGTCGCAAATAGTTTTACTTGACTCAGTGCGAAAAATGGACTGCAACACTCGCCTTCGACTTGTGCTGCAAATTCACACTCGTCAGAAAAAGTTTTATCGCTAGTATCGTAAATTACTGTTTTGTAACACATGCGCAAAAAAATCGCTAAAAAAATGCCAGTTTTCGTGCTTGTAATGCATGGCGAAAGGGAAGCTTTTTTAGTAAGGCATGCGAGAAAAATACTGCCTATGCAGTAATAAATCATTGTTACTTTTTCGCACACTTTTTTAAGACTCTAGTTATTTTTTCGCAGACTTTCGTCACGCTGTTGGCATAAAAAGTGAGAGTTTTTGTGCACTTGGTACAAAAAGTTCTATTACGGTTTATATCGAGCTATGGATTTTTTATACTAATTCTTATATCACCTCTCTTGCAGACGGTCTCGTGAGGAAGAAGAATATCCATCGGCAGAGTTCGACGGACAACTCATTTCCTACTATAATTAACGTTGACGAGGACATGGTAATGGTATGACGGGTGGATCGTGAGTCGGAGCAGCCATACCCACAACAGCCATACGCGTGAGGAAAAGCATCAGTTAATAAGATAGAACAGTCATAAAAAAAAAAAAAAAAAAAATTAAACTAAATTAAAAACGAAAAAAAATAGGCGAATTCAGAATCGCCAATCTTGCATTCTCATCCACGGTATGTCGGCGAGTCGTTAGTAATTTAACTGTTTAGCTAAAAAAATGAGATTAGACGAGCTTAGAGACACGCGTCGACTGTGCCGTGCGGCCCGAGAGAGATTTTGAAAACCGACAGCGATCGATCGATTGTACATAAATATCGATCATCGCTGCACGTGAATCCGTCAATTTTTTTTATATATATATTTTTTTCGCATGACACTAAATGCGGATCAACGCTATAGAATGGTAAAAAAAAAACCAAATTTCCACTCAAGAATATCGTTTATCGTTGAAGATGCATTCCTTATCGAAGACTGTTCGTTCGTGCGAGTATGCCCCAATCCCCCCCAGGAGCTATACTCAAATGGGATATATTGACTCTTCGTTCGTTTATTCTTCTTCTTCTTCTTCTCAACTATCGGTACGATCTCCTGATCTTGGATACTCGAATCTAGTATATACACATATACATATATATTCGGTAAACGTTGTCACCCTCGTTTTGTTAGGCAGACGAAACGATTTCCGACGAAATTACAAAACAAAAAAAAGCTATATACTATATATATTTTAAAACACACACGTAGGTACCGCGCTCCTTCGTCCATATATTCGGTACGAGAGTATTATTTTTGTTACGCGCCAGATCGACTGATCTTTACACTTCGTTAGGGAAAAAAACAAAAACAAAAAATATGATAACTGTGAATAGCGAGTCGTTGGAAAAGCTCGTTGGTCGCGATGAATAGAGTTAGGCGAGATTGAAGCGCGATTGGAAGGGCCCTTTTTCAAGCGGCGATAGTTCCGATCTAATTTTTTAATAACTTTTCAAAAAAAAATATATATATAACAAAAAATAAATAAAAAAAAATTAACAATTCTATTTACCATTCGATTTTATCAATTTTTAGCGCTAGGTTAGCTACGAATTCGGTGTTACATTTGCTCGTGCGACGTTAGGAGTGTGATTGTAAAATTTTGAGATGACAAAACGAATCTCGTTAGGGTGCAATTTATTTGACAAGTGATTGAAAAATTGGATTGATCTATTTTTTTTTTCGCGAAGTTAGAAGGACACGGGAGGCGACGATGAAGAGCCGGCGTGGATAAAATTGCTATCCCAAAGGCGCCTTTCTTAAAAAAAAAAAATTCCCGTTACGATAATCGAGCAGCGAAATACAGCTGGATTATCGAAAGCAGCAGTCGCTCAGCTCGCGCTCGCGGGAGGCAGAGGGAACGGGTGAAGAAACGAGATAAACCAAAATCTAGCGTGTACATATTATTAGTATAAAAAAACAGACTATATATCTCGTAAATTAATCTGTTATTATTGTTACGTTTATGAGAGAGACAGAGACGTTACCAAGATTATATTTCATCTGGTAGTATCGTTGGTAGGGATGACATTGCGATATTGCCTGACGGCGTATGCGCGTACGCGCAATTAGTCGACGTGCTTTTTTTTCCAGTTATCGACCGATTTACCCTGTTCGAATACCATTACCGTTTTTTTAAAACGAAAATCAATGTTTTGCAAACACAAACGAACCATAAAAAAGCACATCTTTTTATCGTGTGGCAAACGGTTTTTTTTACTCGCGAATAGGAAGTTTTAGTTTTGGTATCTTGACCCTCCTCATCCCTCATTCGAATCATCCCTCGTTCTTACTTCGACTTTTTTTTCTTTTTTTTTAACTCTCTACGTTTAATGTACGCAGTTTCGCGCGTTGGCCGGACGGAGATTAATCAAAGCAATCCGCAAGGAACAAATAACGCGAACAAATTTATATTGAATTTTGTGAGTGATTCGACGAAGACGCTCGACGTTCGATCGATCTAAGTTATGCAGAGATATTACATTTTTTTTTTTTTTAAGTGACCAATTTAACCCAGTGCGAGAATCGTCGTTCGAACGAAGAGGCGGATTAGGTGGAACAGGCGCGCGCGCAGGTTGGATCGAAGCCGCGTTTGCTAGCTTACCTACGACGGGTTACGGTGGAATTCGCTCGCGAACTCGGATGTTTCTCGTCTACATACTGCCAATCGATCCGCGCGATTCCCGACAGAGCCAATTACGTTTAAAGTCCTCAGAGACGTTGTCTGTTTCCTCGCTCGTTCATCGTTCGTTTGCTCATTTGTTTAAGCGAAAATCACGCACTACGAATTTATCGTGCATTCGATACACGACGAATATTTTCCACCCCGCCTGACGTACACCCCCTCCCCTCACCGGTCCACATTTTTTTTAGTGACTAACATTCGTACGCTCGTCATTTTTTTTATTTTTTTTTAAGTCGACCACACATCTACAGACGACAGTGTCACGCAACTGTTCAACATCTCTATTTTCCATCTCGCTCCGAACACATTTTTTTACACACTTAATTTCCCACTTTTATTTGTGAATAGTCAAATTTTATAAGATATTTTAATCGGCCGCTGTCTGAGATATATATATATATATCCACACACACACATATATATTGTTTAAAAAAAATTGTTTGGCAAAAGTTTTTGTGTGAACTTTGTCGAATTTGTTTTCTGTGACTATTCGCGTGTTACTAGGATTCGATATGCTAGATGTGAAGCAGCTGAAAAAAATTGATACAAAGTAAAATAAAACGTTTATAGTTAAAGAACAAAAAAAAAATACAAGTGGCTATTCAATTGTGTGTCGTCCATCGTCGTCGTCACGATCAACAAGGTCTACGCTTTTTTACTAGCGCGAGAAACGACGCGCGCACAACGTGCGGAACAAGAGAAATTCAGGCTTTTTTAATTCTTCAGATCGTTCGTAGGGAAAAACAGCAGCGAGAAACTTCCCGTCGAATCCTCTTAATTTTATTTTTTTTCTGCATCTTTTCAGCAGTTGTAGCCATGACACCGAGTTAGCGGCGAACCGAATAACGTCGACTCTGCACCGGCCGCGCCGGCGGAAATTTGTTCGTTATCGTGTTCCAGCAAACTTGCATTTTTTTTTCGTCCGTATTTCCTATCCAGTGCTTGTATTTTTTTTTTTCAGTATTTTCATGCCGACGTGTATCGATTTTTTTTTTGTTTCGGTAACGAGTTTACACAGATCCATCGTTCAATGTACTTAGTCAATAACAATTGCCACGCAATTTGTTAAACAGCAAAGTTTTCAATGCAGAGTCGGTGCAGAGTAATTCGTAAATAAAGAGCCGATGATTTATTGTTTATCCTTGTAGAAACGATTGCCGAGCGACGAAATAATATCCTCAGATATATATGTTTAAAAAACAACAACAACCCCGGAGCCATCCTTTGAAAAAGTGCATCAACAATTTTTTTTTTTTTTTTTTTTTTCATCTCGTTATTGCTTTGAGGCGATCAAAAAAGGGTTTTTGGCGCGCCGTAGATAACTCACTTCTAGATATATTCGTTGTCAAGGTATAATCGTAACAGTAATGATAAAACAATAACTAAGCATTAACAGTACTATATATGCAAATATATAGATGTAAATGTAAAATCTCTATATAATGTATCGTTACACGAACGCATACGCTTCAATTGTGCAAGGTGCTTGCCCACAGTGACCCCACGTTCGCAGCCTGGGCGAACAATCGTTCTAATATCGTGATCTCGCTATCGTGGCTTTTCAAATTGTATTCTTATCGGCTAAAGCGATTTGGGAAAACATCAATGATATTTTTATTTTTATCGTTACTGTCTTTTTCTGTGAAATTTTTTTACTGAAATTACAAACCAGAGATGTTTGCCTTAAATGAGTAGAAACGCTCTCGTGCTTCCTCATACATTCAGAAAAATAATTTATTCGAGGGGTGGCTCGCAAATTATTATTTATTTAATTCAAATAAATATTTATTTTTATTAAATGTATATTTGTTTGCGAGGCGCTCGTCGAGTCAATTATTTTTGTGTGTGTATTGTTGGCGCATTTACATCGCTACCATATTATAACTCTATCACAATCTCCACCAGAAAGTAAAAAAACTCTACCAGACTTGAAATAAAACTTTACCGGAATTGCATTAAAACTCTATCGAAATACGAGGCTAGACGTTAGCCTTGTATTCCACTAGAGTTTTATTGTAATTTCGGTAGAGTTTTATTTCAATTCCAGTAGAGTGTTATTTTGATTTTGGTAGAATTTGTTTACTTTTTGGTAGAATTCAAATGCGGTAGAGTCGTGAGTGGTAGAAATGTAAATGTGCCGTTTTTTTCTTACGTTGACTCGATAATAAAATTAAAAAAAAAAATCAAACTTAGTTGGATATAATATCGTCGGTAGAATTATTCGGTCCTCGATGCTCTCCGAGCTCTCGCTTTGTCGTCACGGAAAATTTGCACCGGAGTAACAAAATTCCTACGTACATCGACGCGAAATCTCTCGAGGCTCTTCGGCATCTCTGAAGCGCTTGTTCGAGCACATAGCGTGCATCGTGCACCGTTCGCTCCATCAAAGTTGCGCATATTAACTTTTGTGCGAGGACGAGGAGCTTCGAGGAGTTTCGAGAGTTAAGAGAGGGAGACAGGCGTTGAGCAGCTGCTGCTCGTTCGGGGCCCTCGTGTCGCGCCCAGACGCGCGGTTTGATCTCGTGCTTAGAGCCGTTGATAGGACACGGCAGCGTTGGCCCCTCGTCGATCCCCATGGTCGAGATTCTCCACTCGCTCGGTCAATTTACAACGCATCGGCGAGCATAACAATGTTCTCCGATCGAAACCCGCATCGGCGGTGTTTAAGGAGGTTGGAGCGAGTGGTGTTCATTCTGCCTAAATTCGAGAAATTCGGGCAAGAATTGCAAACACTTCCCAGTGTTATAAAAATCTGACAAAATTCATACTTATTATAGGCATTGAAAAGACTAATTTTACATAATAATAATTACAAAATGTTATTGACGAATTGTTGAAAAAAAATTGTCCATCAAAATATGTGGTAACTCAACTATTTTTTTTTTTTTGAAAATGATTCGTTCACTTTTCGGTATACGTCTGAATTTTTACAGATTTTTATCGTTATTTTGACTTTTGCACATTTTTCCATGTAAAAAACCAATCTCCACCAGAAAGTAAAAAAACTCTACCAATCCTTTTTTTACCGGAAGTCAGCGAATAATTTCTTTGGCCTCGTGCATTAAAACTTTTTTATTTCACAAAATAAAGATTGGGCATTCCTTGACTTTATATCATTGTTATTATTATTATTATTACAAATACAACGGAGCCATATATTGAATCAGCCCTTATTTTATTTAGTTTGTCATATGTATTTTTAATAATTTATCGCATTAATTCCGAATTGCATTGGCCTAGATAGAAGTTACGTGTATTTAAAATCAAACGTGACTTTAATTCGAGAGCTCAAAAATGTTTCAGTTGTGAGGGTTGATCGAGATTGATTTTCACAAAATTTCAATATGGCAAAGTTTAAAATTCGCATACATAGGAAATCCCCCCCCCCCCCCTGATTCGAATACAAGACCGTCGCGCATACTTCTAAATAAAACTGCAAATACAAAAATTATGACATCGAAGAATCAAGTGAAATTGACTGATCACTGACATCAATCGTGCTAATAATAAATACTCTATTATAACAAACTCCTCAATCAGACGAGAAAAAAAAGCGCAACGAATATGATTTATCTCCCGAGTGTGATGCGCGACGGTGCTGTACGCGAATTTCCGTGAAACAGAAACAAAATTAACATCGGCGACCATAAATTCCTCCTCAGAGCCCACTTCCGGTACGTCGAAATAAAAGGGAAAATTATTAATAAAAACACAGAAGAAAAAGTTGAAAAAAAAAAAATGAAAAAAGGATACAAGTAATGAAAAGCCACGATGCACGAGAACGAATTCGCGTGTTTCGCACAACGGCGCAGCGCGCCTTCTCGTAAATCAAATACAAAAAAAAAAACAAGAGAAAAAAGAAGTAAAAAAAACGAGGATGAGAGAGTGTATGCACGGATGTGTGAAAAAAAATAGACCGAGAGAAAAAGAAGAAGATCGGGTTAACCCGCAGTAATAACCGAAACGTCGCGATATTATGCTCTTCCCGTCTGTGTCTTGGCGTTAAACTAAGCACGATATACATATAATGAATAATGAATTAAAAAAAAAAAATTAAAAAAAAATGATAATATAAATATTATTTTTCTGCGAGCGTGTGTGAGAGGTGTGCAAGAGGGAGTGACTGTGTTACCAGGGACTATGTTATATAGCCTATATATACATGTATAAATAATAGATATGTGGTAGGCGAAACGTGAGTGTCAAGGCGTGGCCGGAAATTCTCCGTGGCTTCCGGCATTCGCGTCGGTGGCACGACTTTCGAGCCGAGCAATCTCATTCGCTATACAGTTTACTCTCTACTATTTGTGCTCCAGCTACGTCTTTCTTACTTAAACGCTCGAGGACGTGTTGCGTGCCGCGAGAAAAACAGGCGACTTTTATTCGTTAATACAAAAAAAAAAAAAAACTGAAAAGTCCTATTTAATAATAATTTAAGCCTCCGAGCCCAGTTACACTTGGACCTAGTTTTACTCGCAGATTTAAATTCTCCCACGTCGTGTCGAGATTTAATCCCAGCGCGAAACAATTTTTTTATACTCTCCCCTCTCCCCCTTCCAATTTAAATGGCATTTATTACTGCGTTACGTTGATTTTTATTATTATTATTTTTTTTTTACTTGAGACACGAGTTTCGTCGTGGACGAGTGTCGGAGTGATTGAACGATATTGTGTACGCGTCGTTGAATATGCCCGTGTGTGTGTGTGCGTGCCTGAGAGCAAAGATTCTTTTTATCAACGGATCAAACAGATCCGAGCTATATTAACTACGGTTCCAAGTTCGATCTTGTAAATCGAAGGACTTCAACTGTGACTCTCGACAAACTAAAAATATTATACATAAACACATACAAAAAAAAATAAAATAAAAAATATATATATACATATATATATATATAAATATTAAAAATAGTATAAATATTCTTTGGACTGACCAAAGAGAAATGGCTCCCCTTTTCCCATCTTTCTTCGCCGGTCGTGCAATTCTTCGTTCCCGACGCTCTCCGCATCGATGTATCGCCGAGTCTCCCGGGATTAATCGATTATCGATAAAAAAAAGAGCAAAAAAAAAAAGAGAAATAGGAAGCTAAAGAAAGGCTGAGAAACGATAGACGGTGAATAATAAGAAAGGGAATACGAAAGGAGCTTCCGGATATTCGGAGCTACCAGTGTCTCGGTTATCCGTCGATATTCGAGGCTCGAGCGTGAAACGATTCGACGATTGTGCGACACGGCCTGTTCTCCCCGATTTCCGTTTGATAAAGATTGTAACGGCGGTTCGGAGGGAATGGCAATAAATATGGGGAGGGGAAAAAAAGTATGACGAACGCCCCCCCGAGAGTCACCGATGTACGATAGTGTCCGAACAAAACCAATCCCACACGCATCTCTCGAACCTTTGTACACTATAATAATCCCCAGTTCGGAGGTTTAAAGAGATTCGATATATAATGAAAAATAACTCGAGCAGCGAGCCTGTACAATTTGTGAATGAACGATAGAGCGAGAGACGAAGCGAGGTAAGCGAATGACGATACGTGCGAAGGGAACGAGTGGTATCAAACGTGAAATTGTGGACTCTTCGCGATTGACTGTAATTTTATATAATATTTGTAAGGCAAATGAAATATTATGTACAGCATACCTGATATTAAATAATAAGTAACTATCTTAAAAATCCACTCTGCTCCGTAGAATCCCTTCTAGCGTCGATGCAACTCTCACAACTCACGAGTCCATCCCGAAATTCCAAATTTTCAGCAACAACAAAATATATATACATGTATATGTGTACATAAGTATGCTCCGTTCTCTCATCTGCAGGTTCATCAAAGTGCGACTGATAAAAATAGATTGTAAGTGCATCAACCGAAAAAAAATAGATAATAAGATTTTAGCGAACGTACGTTTCGAACTGGAGGTCGAACGCGAAGCTTCTGATAGCTTGTGTTGAATAATTTTATACTATTTTCTTTCTGTTTTTATTCCGACAGTACTGCGAATGTTGTTATATTTAGCATACTTTATTAATCATGAAAAACTAGCGTACTAGTTTTTAATCATTTTTTATTCAATTTTTCTTTATACTGTCGTGTCGTTATATTTACCACAAGAATGATCTCTGACAGACAGATATCACATGGTGGCCGCGGTCAGTAAAAACAGAGAAAAGTCATGGAATTTCAAAATTGGTCTGGAAAAAAGTAAATTGTCGCCGAACCTTCTATAATAAATAAACAAAAAGTACATGAAAGGAAGTCTTAAAAAAAGAAATTGAAAAAAATCTTTAACAACAAAAAAAAAAGCTTTAATCATTAATGCAACAATTATGCATTTTCATCCGCTTCATTAATGTTTATTAAATACAATTCGTCAGAAGTTTGGTAACGCAAAATTTTTTATTCTTCAGGGAAAGTCAGTGAATTTTTTCCTCGATAAAAACGGCCACCATCTATTAACCATCGAACCAATGATTAAAATCCAAAAAAATGATTGCCCAGGTGAGAATCGTCCGAGAGCCATCCAGCAACATCGATTCGTTTGGGTGTCGAAGACTGGTGCACGATGGTGCACCAAACAGTAAAAAAAAAAAAAAAAAAAATTATGACAACCCTATAATTGCAGATATTTCATCGCGAGGCGGCACTCGCGCCCGAATCGCCTCGGCGATCGGGCAGTTTGGAATAACATCGAAGCTAAATCGTTCGGGAAGTTCGGACTTCCTTGTCCTCACCCCACGGGCGTCCGTCAGTCTTTATCTCTTTGCGGCATCGATCATTCCAGCTCTGTCCAGTTTTACTCGTTACGGTTATAGTCTCGGGCGCTCGTCCGTGGCCTCTCCGTTATACAGCGCAGATAAAAAGACGGAAAATCGACGGACGAGGAGCTCCACCTCTCGCTTGCCATCCATACATAGAGACACCAGTTCGCAAGGGATACGAGAAACGATAATGTCCCGAGAGCCAAGACAGAAATGAAATTCGGGTGATTTAACAGTTCGAATCTTGAGTTCTCTCGTACAATCGAGAGAAAAAGGAAGCGAACGGACGTCGGTAAATCGTGACCGAAAAATGGGTCTTCCCGACAGTGGCAGCGCTAGCATCCAGCGGGGCTATATATACGTATAGCAAAACGCGGGGGATTCGGCTCTCCTTTCATTCCCTGCATCACCAACCCTTTTTACCCCAGTTCTTCTCCAGCCTCCGACCGCCTGGATCTCCGTTCCCCGTGGACCGAAATACAGATATACACGTGTACACATTACCAGCGGTATCCGAACGGCCTCTCGGCAAGCGATGCCGAGAGATCGCGACTGCGAATAAATTGTCTTCAAGCTTGTCCCGATAGACGCACCGTTCTCTTCCCTCATCCGCAAGACGAGACTTTTTTTTTCATAAACAACATTTAAATGATAGTAAATTTAAATCTTCGAACTTTTATCTATCCAAAGTATGCCGAAGTACCTAGTCGGTTCTTTCTACTTTTTGTGTTGTTGTTTTGTTTATCTCATGACTTTTGGGAAGTTTATTGAGAAATTTCAAATTGAGGCGGCAGAGGGTGTAGTCCGGAGGATTATAATTTATACTTATTATTATGATGACTCCAGCGTTCACAGTAGCTGTGTGAGTAACTGTGAGAATTCATAAGTATCTGTGAGTATCCGAATGAGTATCCGTATGAGTATCAGAGTATCCGTATGAGTATCAGAGTATCCGTATGAATATCAGAGTATCCGTATGAAAATCAGAGTATCCGTATGAATATCAGAGTATCCATTTGAGAATCAGAATATCCATATGAGTATCAGAATATCCATATGAGTATCAGAGTATCCGTATGAATATCAGAGTATCTGTATGAGTATCAGAGGATCCATATAAGCATCAGAGTATCCGGATGAGTATCAGAGGATCCATATAAGTATCAGAGTATCCGTATGAATATCAGAGTATCCGTATGAGTATCAGAGATCCGTATGAATATCAGAGTATCAATATGAGTATCAGAGTATCCGTATGAATATCAGCGTATCCATATGAGTATCAGAGTATCCGTATGAGTATCAGAGTATCCGTATGAGTATCAGAGTATCCGTATGAGTATCAGAGTATCCATATGAGGAACAGAGTATCCGTTTGAGTATCAGATTATCCGTATGAGTATAAGAGAATCCGTATGAGTATCAGAGATCCGTATGAGTATCAGACATCCATATGAGTATCAGACATCCATATGAGTATCAGAGTATCCGTATGAGTATCAGAGTACCCGTATGAGTATCAGAGATCCGTATGAATATCAGACTATCAATATGAGTATCAGAGTATCCGTATGAATATCAGCGTATCCATATGAGTATCAGAGATCCGTATGAGTATCAGACATTCGTATGGTATCAAAGATCCGTATCAGTATCAGAGCATTCGTATGAGTATCTGTGAGTATTTGCGAATGCTATGTGAACATCTGTGAGTATCTGTGTGCATGCATGAAAAACCGGGGAAAATACAGTTATATACATATACTCATTACCATACACCATGTACATAATACCAGTAGTATCCGGACGGCCTGTCGGCAAGCGACGCGGAGGTGTCGAGACTGCGAATAAATAGTCTCGAAGCTTGCACCCGATAGGCGTATCGTTCCCGTCCCTGATCCGCAGACACAAGCTCCCCCTTTTCTCGAAAATAAATATGTAATAACAGTACATTTAAATCTTTGCCATTAGCATAAAATCGAATTTTTATCTGTTCAAAATAATCCTAAGTAACGAGTCGTTTTTTATACTTGTTTGTTCTGTTTATCTTATAACTTTGGGGAAGTTCATCGAGAGATTTCAGATCGGGGAATCCGAGGGTGGTCTGGAGGATTAAATTAATATAGTTGCTAAAACAAACGGGGGGACAATTCTCGACGGTGATCCAATGTTGGCACGGGGACGTTGATCGAGAGACAACTGTGCGAGATCGAGAGGGCGGGGGTCGAGACTCGGGTTCTCCAATTTGAAATGGGGAGAAGCTTCAGGGAAGAACAATTCGAAGATTTCCGTCAGGAAATTCCGAGCACGGGAGCGAGCATTCTACCGGTCTAATCGAACAGAATTGAATTTTCAGAGCTTCCCCTAAAACGAGGAAACCTCCCTGATGGACCAGAGGAGTTGGGACGGACTCTTTCGGGCTATCACCGTACGACGCGCGAAAGCGAGTCGGGGTGATAATTAAGGCCAATCACGAAAGGTTGGCGTTACTCGAGTCATAACACTTTTCTTTAAGGGGGGTCGGCAACGACTTAGCTCCGATCGAGGGAAAGTGCTACCCCCGAAGGAGAGGGTGGGGCAAAACGGAACGCTGTAAACTGTAGAAACGGGGCAAAATGGGGTACCGAAAAATTGCGAGAAAAATGAAACGAATATCCGACTTCTCATCTCGGGTCAAAATGGACAATTTTTATCATCGTTTCGCAGAGCATAGAAGAAACTATGTGATATTCGATAGAGAACGTGGGTCCGTTTTGCCCCGCTCCCCCTACGAAGGCTGTGTGTCGTAGGGACGAGGCAAAATGGGGTATCGAATATTTTTGAGAAAAATGAATCGAATTTGCGACTTTTCTTTTCCGGCCAAAATTGACAATTTTTTACTATCGTTTTGCAGGGCATAAAAGAAACGATCGGATATTCGATAGCCCCCCCCCCCCCCCCCCTTACGAAGGCTGTAAGATGTAGGGACGGGGCAAAATGGGGTACCGAATGTTTTTGAGAAAAATGAATCGAATTTCCGACTTTTCTTTCCGGGCCAAAATAGACAATTTTTACCATCGTTTCGCAGGGCATAAAAGACGCGATCTGATATTCAAAGTAGAACGTGGATCAGTTTTGAACCGCTCTGCCCTACGAAGACTGTAGGGACGAGGCAAAATGGGGTAACGAACAAATTTCGCGAAAAGAATTTCCTATTTTTCTTTTCCGGCCAAAATTGACCATTTTTTACCATAGTTTCGTTGGGCATAAAATAAACGATCTGATATTCAATGGAGAACGTGGGTTAGTTTTGCCCCGCTCTCCCCTACGAAGACTGTAGGAACGAGGCAAAATAGGGTATCGAACAAATTTTGAGAAAAATGAATCGAATTTCCAACTTTTCTTTCCGGTTCAAAATGGACCATTTTTTACCATCGTTTCGCAGGACATAAAAGAAACGATCTGATATTCAATCGAGAACGTAGGTCCGTTTTGCCCCGCTCTCCTCTACGTCACAGCAGCGGGAGTTTTCTCAGTGCGGACAATAGTTTCCGTGAGGCGAGAAAGAAAGAAGGCAACTCGGATAGTAATTTTCCTGGCATAAGTCGGGCGACGGCCCTTTCAATGTTTTTCGCGAGCACGCTGGACCTGGGCTTACAGTTGCGGGGACAGATAACCGACCGCACGCTATCGTTCTTTCTCGCCTCGTGCGGTCCATCCCTCTTCATAACCGTGAGCTCGGTTTATCGGGGTTCTGGACAATGCGGGTCAAGCTTTTTGGAATGAAAATGCGGATGAAATATCAAAATGGAACTTGCTCCACCGGGTCGAAATAAAGACGAATGAAGCAATCGGGCTTCACCACATTTTATCTGCAGCCGTCGAGAATCGAATTTTTAACATTGGTATAGATTGTAAAAAAAAAATGGAAATGCCTGAAAAATTCGATTGAATGTGAAATGACATTTCTGGCGTGAAGGACTCGAATTCGCATTTTGCGGCTTTGGACGATTGTGTCTTTCCAAAAAGTTTGATAACTTTTATACACAGTGAAAAAGATTTGTTTAATAAACAACATTTTTTTGTCAACAACGGCCAACAATTTTTTTTGTGTTAATTTGCCTTTTTTTATGTCGTGTTTTTATCGAACAAAACAATTGCAAAATTAACAAGATACCAATTGTTGGTTGTTGGACAGAAAAAATATCTCTCAACTGCCTTCCTTCGAAGCACTCCGGCTTCACCACATTTTATCTGGAACGGTCGAGAATTGAATTTTTAACATTGTTACTGATTGTAAAAAAAAATGGAAATGCCTAAAAAAAATGTTTTGCTTGCTATCGTATTTTTTTGCAAACAATAAAATTGCAAAATTATCAAGGGAATAATTATTGATTGTTGCACAAAAAAGCATTTAAAAAGCTTTTTTAATGCATTTTTTAAAAAAGCATTTTTTAAATGCAACATAAAAATGCATTTTTTATGTTGTCCCTTGGACGACCCGTTTTGCCCCCAGCTTTCCCAACTCCATTGTCGAAACATCGAACTATCGGCAGACGATCGTTTAACGCCGACCACGGCGAATTCGCCGAAGCTTCGCCGTTTCCCTCTTCGAATCGATTTCGACGCTATGTAACAACTGGACCGTTATATAGTATCGAAAATTCAGCTTCGATTCAATCTCGTCATTCACCGATGTAATCTCGTTCTATCCTTCGATCTTGCGGCCGTCGCGTCACCATTGGGTAGCGTGGAAACCGCGTTCAGAAATACTTCCTCTGATCTTATCACCTACACTCTCGCTACACCCAAGAATTCAATAACCGATGCGCGCCAGGTTGCCCGTCTCTCGTCCCTCTCGCTTCTTCTTCTTCTTCTCCTTCGCCGACCCTCTTTTGCCACACTCGCTTCGCCTCCTTCAAAAATCTATCGCCGAGGAATCTGAACAATTCAGTTCCAGTTTCTTATCAAATCGACCCCGATTTATATATATAGATTTAGAATTTGATATATATATATATATATATATATATATATATCCAGGAAAGACAACAACCTTTATTATTATATATAGGGTAAAAGTGGGGAATATGGCCCGGTCCATATATAATCGATTTACGTGTTAATCGAGGTGGGCTATATTCACCACTTTTACCCTATATATATATTGTAACGAATATAGAGATGAGGATTGACTGGGAGACACGATACTACATAGTTGGACTGGAATAGCTCGGTATAACGAGTGACAAATGTACAGATCATTGATTGGTGAGATGACGGGAGTCTTAATCGGACTGTGAAAGAGAGCAGACGTCTGATAGTTTGCAATTGAGATAGATCGTGGTGATGGTAATTAATAATATCCGCCCCAAAACCACATACGCGCGTTGTTTATTCTGCGTATATGTACAGTAGAACCTCGATTATTTATTTATTTATTTATTTATATTTATAGGAGCAGCCCTTTTTACAATATTAATTACATGTATTGTGTGTTGCATTGTTCGATTATTTCGATTATCCGAATCACTAAAAGATTGGTCAGTTAAAAAAAGATGTGATTATTTTATTATTGCTCGACCAACAAAATATTTATTTCAACATCCCTGCTCGAATCTTTAATTGATTCAACCGCATTTTTTTATGAGTGTGAATACTGTGGGAAAAATCGACAAGTTAAACGGTGTGAAAAGCATTGTAAACAAATTGTGTTCGAAAATTAACTAACGTTATTGGAAGCTATTTTACATAAACTGTTTCCAAAACAGATATAAAATTTCAGAATAAAATGTTTATTCTTAGTAACATTTTTTGTAAATTTCAGACGAAAAGATTTGTAATTTTAATATCTGTCATTTTAATTTCACATAAATACCCATTGATATTCAATTAACATAAGTAATGTAAGCTAACTTCACTTTCCATCATATTAAACGCACAATTAATTTTTACCGCGTACATACGCCAGGTACAAGCTTGATCGCTTTCAACAAGGTAGCGCCCGACGATGAAATTACATCGAAATTTTCCGCCATGTTTCGCACAATAGAAATTCGGGCGAGGCAAGTCGCAGAGCTTCGGATAATGGAGGCTTCGGTTTACGGGGGTTCGGATAATCGAAGCTCCACTGTACAACACAAGCACATAATCCAGTATTTGTCCTCATCGTCCAAAATGTTCTCAACTTTTCCGATTACTTTTTCCATTTTTTTTTTTTACTATTATATCGTCCGCGACGATGGAGACTACCAAGATATTAATAGGCATTATTCATACCGATAAAAGTTTTGCTGACCCCCTGGGGCTCCGAGAGCGGCCTCGGTTCGGAGCCGGCAGACTTCTTTGAAGGGTGAAAAGGCACTTGAGAGAGGATCGTCGAGACAGCGTTCGACCTTCCCGCGAGTCGCGGACTGATGGAGGGGTCAGGTTCAGGTCCCCTCCGTATTTTCACCTACTTCCTTCCAGGCATCCGTCACAAGACCATAAACGACCAAAATAAATGGCAAAAAAGGCAAAAAAAAATGTAAAAAAAAAGAAATCTAAATTTTCATATGGCTTTCTCATAAAAGTTGAAAATTGTAATTTTCATATCTCTTTTTTTTCGTCGCGAAGCCTCTTCTATGAGGAAGCATTGTCTGTATTTTTGGCTTCCTCATAGAGGAAGCTTCGCGACAAAAAA